>SNQJ01S0060199.1:0-19403 GCA_010110895.2 Picea sitchensis
AGGAAGAAGCCATAGAAAAGAAAAATCAAGAACTAAGGGTTTTCATAGCTAGAAAAATAGACCGACTAATTGAAGAACGAGAAGATAAGTCGAAGCAACAAAATGCAAGAGAATTAGCTATCGAAGTTGAAAGAATGCAAGAAAGTTTGAAGGACCTATCAATGCAAGAAAGAAGTATACCCACCCTGGAATTAATAAGATAAGAGGTATTAACTTCGAACCCTTTGAGATCACATCAGCAATGCAAAGTCACTACGCTAGGAGAAAATAAGAATAAGAATGGAAAGAGGAATCTAGAAATAGTTAGAGAGACTCAGATCATAGGAAAGAAGGAAAGGAATCTCAGTAAGAAGAAAGCCAAGTTCAAAAATCTACAGGGGTTATAGAGAATAAATGAAAGACTTCATAGGAGGAAGGTTTGCAAGATTTGAACCTCGTCGGAACAATATAACTGCGCAGAGTGGTACTTCGCCCTGGCGAAGCTATATGACCATTGGAGGCACCCCAACTGTTAGAACGATGCTCCAGAATGAATAGGAAACACATTTATGGGAGGATGGAATGCATTTGGGATGTTGAGACCATGCCATAACAGAAAGATTCACATTAATGGAAGCATTCCTACCCGTTGGAAGAATCCGTTATGATGCTTGCTTACTTAACCCGTCGGACGCTGCATCAGAACCACTTTTTGCTACCCCTGATTATCTGAGACAAGAAGATAAGTTATTGTGTGTCGAACCATGTTATCAGACCTCACCATCCATTTTTTTCTCCTCCTATCCATTCGCCTACCTCGACCAGTCTATTTAAAAATGAGAATGTCGGGTGAACGTAGTGAGTTAGAGAAGTCTATCGAGGAGGTTATTAATAAGTTTATGGATGACAAATCTATGTCTGAAGGAGTATAGGCATTGTTGACTAAGGGACTGCAGGATTCCCATTCGATTGGATGACATTCTAGCTGTACTAACCCCATGACTGAGCAACACAGAAAGCATCACGAAGATATGGTGAATGAGAAGTAGATCTTGTCGATCTTACCATATTATATCCCACCTTTGGCTGGCACAGTTAACCGCGACAACATCCCACGGGACTTCGAGTATACTTTGATCACCGCATACATCTTGAAAGGAATACACATAGTTGGGAGTCAGTTGGGACATATCCCACTACCAAATACTAGTGACTTTAACCTGGGGGATAGAAATAATTATGCAATGCTTGCACCTCACATATACTTGAAAAAGACCAATGGGAAGAAGCCTCACCTGGTCTCCCAACCTTGGATTAAGGAGCTTGTGCACTCCACGATACTCAATGTGATGAAGATTCCCCATTTTGGCCGACACCAAGAGCTTAATGCTTGCATTAAACTCCTCTTGTCATGCTACCATGGAAGATACCTGTGGCTCGACCAACATATTACTATGCATACGACACTGATCCACCTGATTATTGGATTGAGCATGCAGGGACTTGATCCTCAATAGTTTTACCCAGGGAAGACCTCAGATTTCTCCCTGGCCTAGTGCATCAAGGAAGCATATGGCAAAGTCGAGAAGGGAAAGTGAGGCTACAAGGTAGCCTCTATCTAGGATGGCATAGTGTGCCTCACTTTCCAACTTAGAGATGGAAATATTGTAATAAAGAATCACCCCACACAGATCACCGAGTTTGTGGTGGACCTCACAGGAAAGTGTGTGGAGGGAATGCAAATGAATTGGACAAGTTACCTTGTCAATGAGCTCGAGAAATACTATCACGAAGCTCAGGATCATGGATACGAGTTACACTTTAGCTGGCTTCTCATATTGATTGCATTTGTCACTTGGAAAATGTTAGAAGGAGCCACCTTCTTGGATATCAAACGATCAGAGTCATTGGTGGCTAGGTTCTCAACCTTTTGGTACACCAACGATATGTTGAAGAAATGGTAGTCGAATGTTGTATTCCATTCCTATTATCAACAACTAAAGGTTTCCAGTGAAGCCTTTCCATTCATGACACCACACACCCTGTACCAATACCAAACTTTTGCAAAGTTCTATGCAAATCGACATTTTGTATATATTATTGCGTGCAAAGATGAGAGCAAGGAAGAATTGCAATCATATTACAAGTTAACAGATGACGACATGGAGCAGATTACAAAGTAGTGGCCAGAAGAGTTCCTTGTACTAGTCGATGATGTAGAACTCTCTAACCCCGACATCATAGGAAGCCCCTTGGTCACTCGGGTCAAACATGCTGGACAGTCCAGTGCGAAGAAGAAAAATAAAAAGGAGGAAACCCAAAATATAGAGACTGATGAGGAGGACAATGCCTCTAAAGAAATTAGATCTAGCTCACCTACAGGAGGAGGAGGAGGAGAAGAACAAGTAGATGGACAAGGAGGATGGGATGAAGGAGAAAAGAATGGAAAAGGCAAAGATACACCGCCAAAATACCCCCCTACTTAAACACCAAAGAAGAGGAAGGTTCCTCTGCAAAAACCTTTAGCAAGAAAGAAGACTTGTGCCAGTAAGCCCCAACTATAGGCCACACTCATAGAGGATGATATCAGTCTATTCCATGGAGCCATGGAGGATGCATCTGAAGATATCTTGCAAAGATATGAAGTGAAGCAGGAGGAGCTGTATGGAAGGTTTGAGAATGAATTCAAGGAAATACAACAGGCTATTTGATCTATCCGCGCAGTGCCTACTGTGCCTTCCTCATCGAATATTTTAGAATTGGGGGATGAGCCTGACCAACTAAGAATACTTGTAGATGCAACAGAGGCTCGACTTCAAAGATCCCAAGAAGAAAAGGAGAAGGCTATAGAAGCCGTGAAGCAATAGAAAGAGGAAGTCTTGGAGAAACTATGAGTTTCACGGTACTGTGTAACCTCCTATGAAAATCATAAAGATGAGTTTCGGGCAATGATCGAGGAATAAAAAGTGAAGATATAGAGAGAATAGCTTCTCATGGAGCAGACTGCGGTCAAAGAAGTAGTGAATAAAGAACTTCACTCTATCCCTAGCTTGGCAAAGGATGGACGAGAATCAGTTGAGATTCAAGTGGCGAAGCTCGTTGAGGCCATATAATAGCTTCAAGTGAGGATAAAGGAGTTGGATATCCAACCAGTACCAAGCAATCCATAGGGAGTGCACGATCAGAGGGAGGAAGCCACTAAGAACACAGTTGGAAGGATCATAGCTCTCGCTTCATAATGAAAACAACTAAGTGATAGAAGTGCGCATACTTATGAATGCCTCATAGAAGACCTAGAGCTAAGGAAATTGGAAGCACAACTACAAGAGGTGCAACATTAGGCACTGTCAGTACATATGCAGATGAATCTATTCACTGCAGTCGAGGGAATGAAAATATCACAAGAACAACACGTGGTACAACAACAAATTATTGCCATCCAGGGAAGTGTAATGGAAGTCATGCAAAAAATGAAACCTATGCAGGATGAGGCTTGCAAGGTGTTTGAAGAAATTGAAGGAAAAGGATCACAACTGGACCAAGTGTTTGTGACAGTGGAACAACGCCTGTAAGGGCTTGCTGCAGAATAGATGATTCAATAGCTCGGTGAGCAGGAGGCTCAAGAGAAGCAGCAAGTCAAGGCCCCTTGAGTGAATCTTGAGGCCTTCGAAGCAGTGTTTCCCATATCTGAGTGACTTGGGACGAGTCACAGGTGAGTCTCGGGGGCCTATCGGCCCTCGACCAAGTTTTAAGGAAATATTGGTCAAGATTGACCACTTTTTGGACTTCGATGCAAAAATCAAGGAAGGAGTGCCTAGGCAAAGCTGAGATCACGGATCTCACTTTTTTTGTGGGATTTGTGGACCCAACAAGAGGTCCTTAGGGTTTTTGTAATGGGTTATGGGATGTCATCCCATGGGTTTACCCATGTTTAGGCCTTATTGTAAAAGTATAAATAAGTAAGAATGTAATGTAGACGGGGGGGAGAAGAGAATCATTTAGAGGGATAAGTGAAAGTAGTTCTGAGTTGCTTTGTGCAACATAATGTGTATGTAAGGATTTGTGCTCAGTAAAGGAGTTGGCTCTGTGCCTTGACCTAATTTTTGGATTTTTTGGCACAGTGGCAAACCCAGGGTTCAACGCTTCAACAAGGCACCAACAAAACCCTAACTATGGACCCTTTCGGCAACACCTGTGAAGCAGAAAAAGTTTCACCCGAGGTAGAGGTAGGGGGGTTACAGGACTCAGGTGTCTGTAACCAAGTTGGGACATAGATCTATGATTACAACACTTCGCAAGTACTTTAATAACACTTAGGAGATGATACACATTAGTTCATTAGCTTTATTAACATCACATAACAAAACCTAAGATAGATTGGCGCAATAACTTAAGTACTTCAACCAATTAGAACACAACCATGAGTTAATTCTAGCATTCATTCATAAAGCGCAAGTGAACCACTAAGAAACATCATATCTATCCATTATACATAACAAAAGAACTAAGCAGATAAATGACAAACACAACATAATACAAAGCACACTAAAGACACAAGATATGCGTGGTTCACCCAATGTGGGGCTACGCCCACCAACTGCTTCATCTTCTTTATTAGTTTCCAATCTCTTACATTCATCTTCTCCTGTGCACTAAGCCATAGAGTGAATCTTTGCCGAGGACAAGAGATCTGCACACTGAGCACCAGATCCTCCTTCCAAAAATTAGGTCAAGGCACAAAGCCAACTCCTTTACCCAGCACAAAGACTTACATACACATTCTTTTGCACAAAGAAACCCATAACTACTTTCACTTAGACCTCTAATATATTCTCTTCTCCCATCCTTCTACATTAAATTCTTACTTATTTATACTTTTATAATAAGGCCTAAACATGGGTAAACYCATGGGMTGACATCCCATAACCCATTACAAAAKCCCTAAGGACCCCTTGCTAGGTCCACAAAGCCCACAAAAAAAGTGAGATCCACAATCTCAGCTCCACCTAGGTGACCCTTCCTTGATCACTACATCGAAGTCCAAAAAGTGGTCAAGCCTAACCAAGATTTACTCAAAACTTGGTTGAGGGCCAACAGGGCCCAAACACTCACCTGTGACTTGTCCCAAGTCACTCAGATCTAGGAAACGCTGCTTTGAAGGCCTCGATCTTCACTCGAGCAACCTTGACTTGCTGCTTCACCGGAGCCTCCTGCTCAACGAGATATTGAATCATATTCTCTATAGTAGTCCCTTCCAGGCGCTGTTCCACTGTCGCAACCACTGGTCCAGTTGCGAGCCTTGTCCTTCAATTTCTTCAAACACCTTGCAGGCCTCATCCTGCACAGGTTGTATTTTCTGCATGACTTCTATTACTTTTCTCTAGAACCCTGGGTCTTCCCCTATTCCAACACCACAAATGCAACAACTATGTCTATAAAGAAATTGAATGTAGATTACCATTTCAATCCTTGAAAACAAGCAACCCTAACAATCAATATAAGAAGATATAGAGAAAATTTGAGGTACAAAACAAGAAAGATGATGAAGACATTACACCTGAAATTGATGAACTTGAGAATAGAAAAATGACGGGTGAAGTTTCTAATAAGGAATATGAAAATAAAAGTTTTTCATATAAAGTGGGTCAAGCTCAAGGAAGGGGATTTCCTAAAAGAGAATATGACACAAGTGTAGTTCTTGATGATGTCCTACAAATCAATAGTTTTTTAGTCAATACAAAGAAAATGAAAAAAGAATATTCTAAAGAAAAGAATGAAGAAGTTTCTGTTACAAAAAACAATGGTGATGAATCTTCAATGGCATTTCAATTATAAGAATTGAGTGATGATGATATTGGAAGTATTACAATGCTATTTTGATAATCTACTAAATTCCCGCTCAACAGAAAATACAAAAATAAGAAAGGAAGGATGATTCAAATAATAATTAATGTTGTTCCTGGTAATGACCTCATGAGTATTCAAGAACATAGGAATGTTACTCTTGGTTTCCCCAGGCTGAGGGAAATCATAAATGTGGTAAAGAAAATAAAAATGAAATCATTGTTTGTATATTTAAAACCTGAAGTCAACAAGATAAAGGAAAGGGAAAGGAGTGTGCGATATGATCTAGAGTAGACAGATTTGTAAAGTGTTACAAATGCTAATAAAGTGTGGTATGATCCAGACCCAATGAGGTATCCCCAAAATAATGAGAATATTATTAAGATGACTCTTACAACCAACAACAAAAGGTTATTGAGCAAAGATCATGGTTTGAGGAGTTACATGACAACAACATTAATATAAGACCTACTTCTATTTGAGAAGAAATATGAGCATGAGCAAGATCTGAATGTGAATAAGTTAGATATGGTTGTATGGGAACTGAACCCTATCACTATTTGAGACAACAAAATGAATAGGTTCTTGGGTTATAAATGAGTGAATAGTTGACTACTATCATGGAAAATTAGGAGCATTTAGGAAACAAATGAAGGTAATTCTTGGGCAGTATTTGTATAATCTTGGCACACTCTCAAAGGAAGAAAAGGAAAAAATAAATTAAAGGATATATAATGCATCATTGAAAGAATCCTGGATAGAAAATATTATGGATTAAGACTTCTGAAAGACTAAAACATGTCTCAAATATTAGAGGCAAAAGTACATTAGCGGATGAAAATTTAATCATGTTCTAAGGGAAAAAAGTTGAAGTTCATTTTTGCAGAGTCAAATGAAAGTGGGGGAGTCACACATGTTTAAAGTGAAGATGAATGTTTTGCATAATAAGTTATTAGATTATTTTATGAGAATGAGAGACATATAATTATATTTTTGAAATTTCACAAGCTTCATAAGAAAGGGAGCACATGGATAGGGGGAGCATCACCTTAAGGGGAGTGTCACCTCACAGGGAGCACATAAACATCCCTTTTTGCCATTTTTTTCAAAGGGGAGGAATGATCAGTAAAATCCAGTTAAGATTGAAAAGGGGTTTGACTTTGTTTCCATCAATGCCAAAGGGGGAGAATGTTGGACATGGTATTATGGTGTTGGCATTGATGTCAAATAAGGACAATATGATCAATGTTGGACATGGTATTATGGTGTTGGAATTGATGTTAAGAAGATCAATATGGTATTTTCATTAAGAAATAATATGTCTTTGAGATCCTAAAGATCAGGAGAGATATCCTAGTAGGTTGCGGAAGACATAGTGCAAGGTGCAGAGGAATCTAGTATAAACCTAAAGCTCAGGAGAGGTAGCATATTATGTTTCATGGAATTAGAGCAAGAAACATTAAGACCTTTATAAATGTCAAAGGAAAATTTTAGGAGAGGTAGATTATTTAGTTGCACAAAATAAATAGCTTGAGGTCCTAAAATATCAGGAGAGATAGAGTTGCATAGATCACGCAAAAGGCAGAGCATTGTGCAGGCATAGATCATTTGTAAAGGATCATGGAATCATGACCGTTCCCTTTTGAATTTCAGGAGAAATCACAACCGTTGAATAAAGGAGTTCTAGATTGTTAGATAGAGAGCCAGGTAAGCAAGATCCGTTAGATATAGTTGAGAAATTTTGGGTATAACAAGGGTCGTCAGATAGAGGTGAAGCCAAAGGATAGGAGATATTAAGTCCCAAAAGTTAGATCGAGAGCGATAATCCTCATTTGTTGATCAAATTCTAGTAGAACTTTATAAATTTTTGTGACTCCGAACTTCACCACTTTGAAGATTATTAGAGACCATGCAGAGGCATGAAATCCCAAAGTCGTGAAACCTTGAAATCCTGCCAACTGTTAGATCGAGGGAAGAATTTTGGAGTAGTGTGAGCTATTATATTAGGAGTGGAAGGATAACATAAGTTTCAGGACTTCAAAAATTCACCACTTCGATGATTACTAGAGACTAGGAAAAGCTGCAAAGTGTCGAAGCCGAAGTCGTAAAATCACGCAAGTCATCAGATCTGGAGTGGAGGTATGTGGATCGTTCATATGGTTGATGACGTGTCTTATGTTATGTAAGTAGGAGTTCCATATGGGGGACATGCGTTACATGAATTCATATCCTTTTAGACCCCAACATATCCATTTTTGAGTGACACATGACACACATACCATTGGTCCACGTCACCATAGGTGATGTCAACATGCCATGTATTGTTGGGGAAAAACACCCTACGGACTAGCAAATAGAGTTCAGATTTTGCATGCAGATATGACCAAATAGAAATTACTTTCTACCTTCATCCCTAGATTTAAATCCCCTTTTCTTAGTAAATGCATGGAAAGATGAACCTACCTCGTTACTGGCGTTTGATGTTGATCCTCCATTGTGCTTGATTACTTGTTCGCAATACTCCTTCCAAAGATGACCTGCATTCAAGACGCGCAACAACTATGCATGCATACTACTTATATACTCACGGGATAGAAATCAAACATAAACTAATCAAACCATAAATAGTTCATGAATTGGGATGGGAAAAGCATTCTCTTTATTACTTAAAATGAGTCTACTTACAAAAGTTGAGACCGACCACCGCTCCTTGAACCTGATCCTGGGCTCTTCTTCTTATGTCCATCAACTGCTTTTCTTTAAATCTCCTTTGGAATTAGGAAAGGCTAAAGGGTTTGGACAATGGAATACATAAATGGGAAGAGTTTCTTTGCTGTATTCTTCCTCCTTCCAAATGGTACCGCTACCCCTTCTTTTATAGGCTAGAAGGAGCTAGGTATTTGGATGAACCCTCGGCTATGCATGGTCGGGAGTTTCAGTTAACTCACCCATAGCTTTTTGTTCCATTGGAAACTTTCCTTTTTTCATTCTTTTGTCGGTCCACGTGGACTGTTTTGGGTCAGCTAGCTTGTACACGCGTGCATTAATGGGTTAGGGCGTGTGGGCCTTTACACAAGAGGATTTTCAAAGAGTTGTTCAGCAGTGTTTTTGGCAAAGAAAGGATATGAGTTAGCCCAATGCTAGGTAAGAATGTGTGGTGCAATTTAGGGTTATAACACCATGTCACCTCCAGGATTATGGCCTCTTGGAATTTCTAGCTTCTTCTATGAACAAAAGTGCCGAAGGAAGAAGTAGCGAAATCACATGGGTCATTGATCTAATATGCTCTGGGATTTCTTGTGACCGTTAAATCAAGAAAGTGTAAATATAGGGTAATCACTTTGGTGGGTATAACTCCGRGGGAGTTGAAAAMAAACTTTAGAATTGTAATATCCCAGAGTACCAGAGCACCGAAGTCCTGAAATCTCACTAGCTGTTCATCCAACGATTGATTAAATCATAACCATCGATCTCCAAGGTATGAAAAGGTTAAAAGTCTACCAGGTTTACAAGGAAGTGAAGATCTAACCATCCATTGAGGACATAGAGCCATGATGGAGTAGAAATTGTGCACCACAAGTTTCACGACAGTTCATTCTAAGGAGGTGTTGTGCTATTAATTTGGACCGTCGATGAAATTGATGACGTGTTTCTCTAGGATTAAAAGCACACAATGGCCAAGTTTTAACACTCCACTATGTTGAAAGAGTGTGGACCATAGATCTCACCATTATATTAATTCATGGCTGTTGATCCAAGATAATGTTGAAATCACCARATAAGTGCATGTTTGGAATTGTGTTTGGTCATGGGTTCTAGTCACATAGAAKAAAGGGTCTCACAATTGGAGACTTAGCTCCAAGGGTCGAACAAACACCTTTTGTAATAGATACTTAGTCATAACCCAAGGTCATATAAAGGAAAGATAAAGCGCCTGGGGATTAAATTTATTTCATGCAGGAAACCCAAGAAGAACACCATTACTGTAATTGATTGAGGCTAAGAATATTGTTCACCATTACAGTCACAAAGATACTAAGAGCATGATAGAGGCATATGGAATAATATGATCAATTTTATGTCCATGCAAAACTTATAAACCTGTAAAAGTAGAAGACAAAGAACCTGCCTACTAGTACCATTTGAGAATCTGATTCTTAATATAGTATCCTATTAAAAATATATTGAGGAAAAATCAAAGTCATCTGATTACTTAAAATTAATAAAGGAAGAAATTATTTTCTGTTAATGAAAGGGTATAATGGTTCATTATTAAAATACAAAATGATTCAAAGTTCACTAGTTGGAAGACTATATAAACAAGAAAGAATGGTGAGAAGAATGTGTCTCTGCAGTCTACATATGAAGATCAAAAGCATGTGCAGAGTCCAAGGAAGACAGATGAAGATACTTATGAAGTGATGGTGGAAGTGAGGAGCAAAGAAGGATTATTATCCTTTGCTAATTAAAGTGTAAAAACATGGAGTTGGTTCCCTAAAATAAGGGAGTTGGTGCTTCCTAGGGTTGGAGCCCTAAAATCAGGGAGTTGGTGCTCCCTAAAACAAGGGAGTTGGTGCTTCATAGGATTAGTGCGATAAATAAAGGGAGTTAGTGCTTCCTAGGGTTGGTGCCTTGAAACAAGGGGATTGGTGTTTCCTAGAATTGGTTCTCTAAATCAATCTTCATATAAAACTTGTAATTTGTAATTTAAAAAAACTTTATACTTATTGATGTTACTTACTGAAGTCTCTTTTTGATCAATAAAAGTTAATAAATAATTTTTTAGTATTGTTAAAAGGTATCAATACTGATTCAACCCCCCTCTCAGTATTGAACTACATTCCAACATTAAAGGCACTAATATGAAATTTGCATTGGAGAAATAAATTGCATGCATTGGGTAACATGATTTAACAAGATTTTCAAATTGTTTGAAGTGGAATCAATTCTATGCTCTACTAGCTTGCTTGAACCACTAGGGAATCCTCTTTGGCTAAGGATATATTATTTTTGTTATAACATTAAATATACAACCATTAGGGCTGCAACAAATGGATCTCAAACTTTTACTTTTGCTCTCTTTTCAACTACCAAAATTTGCTAGAAAGATGCCATAATAATCTACTTGTCATTTAGCATCTTTTGAGTGGTCTAATTGTAATTTTTGGTGGTTGGAATCTTCTGTTGTAGAAATATGTTTCTACATCCATAAGGATTTTATACTATCTCTTCAATAACTTCTTTGAACAACCCTATATTGTTGCTAAAGTCTTGCTCTATCTTACTTGAGTTATACTAGTCATTACTAGCTTATCTCTTGCATCTTTAACTAGACTTTTAGTGACTTAGCACATTTGATTATCATTTACTTGTTGATTTGTATCATTGCTTACTAATACTATATAGGAAAACATGTTTCACTTCCTTTTCCATTGGATATATTGGCTTGTATATTTGTCTTTTTTTGTGTCTCGGGTAGGTACAACTATCTTCTGCAAGTACTCAAGCACTTGGAAACCATTGACTATCTCCAAGACTTGTTCCCAAGCCATATTCAACTAACTAGTTTGAAATATAGAGTCATCATCTTCCATAACCTCAGTTTCCATATCATTCCCCCTAGGGTCACCCGAGATTCCCCCTTTTTGAATAATTTCTCCTTCACTAAAGTGAGGGGAGGGTTTATCTAAGGTGAAAATGGGTAGAATATGCCATAGTTATTGGCATATTGTGGATTAGGTCGAGATTTTCCCAACCTACGATTTGTGTGATAAGGAATACTTCAATCAATTGATAAGAATCAAACACTTTGGTGATATTGAAGATTATAATTCAGAATTTCAGGTATTTTCCACAGGGGTGGATAACATAAGTGATGCACAATTGTTGGAATCTTACAGGAGTGGATTAAAACAAGACATTAAACATGATATTTTGTTAAGACATCCTACAAATATTATAGAATCTATGTAATTTTCTCGTCATATTCAAGACAAAAATAAGGATACACATAAGTCTACCAATGGAGCATACACATTAAGTAGAGATCATTTTTGGGTTCATAAGACAAGCATACCCCAACCAACAAGGTTGACACCTCAACAAATGGATGAAAGAAGAGAAAATAAACTATGTTTCAATTGTGACAATAAGTATAGTAAGGCACATAAATGTAGTGAAAAGAAAGTATTCTACATAGACAATGAAGAGGAAGAACACCAAGAATTGGAACCATCACAAGATCCAGAGCTATAAGAGACTAATCCAACGATATCTTGTCATGCGTTGGCTGGTGTCAATACTCCACAAACCCTCAATATAGAAGGATATATCAAAAAGAAAAAGGTAGCAGTGTTGATTGATTATGGTAGTACCGATAACTTCATCAATTACAAATTAGAAAAAGATCTGAATTGCTTTGTATATCTAACACTAGAGTTCCAAGTAATGATTGCAAAAGGAGGTACCATAAATTGTTCAGGGAAGTGCCATAATATTAAGCTCAATATGGGGTATTGGATAGTCCCGTGATTTCCATCCAAATTGGTGGTGTTGGTGTTGTATTAGGGGTCCAATGGTTACACATATTGGGAACAATGGCCCTTAAGTTTTAATATATTTTCATGATATTTTCCTCAGAAGAAAAGGAAATTGAGCTTAGAGGTATCCAAAGGAAATCCTATAAAGTGATAATCTCTAACAACATGGAAAAATTACTCAAAAAGGGACACCATGGCGTAATTACACAATTGATCTCAATAGATGTTCAAAATTCAATACCTTCTTCTTGAATGGAGATAAAAATAGTTATCAACAATAATTCCAAGGTATTTGGAGTGATGATTAAGGGTCTTCCTCCTTCTCAAGATCATTCCCATGTTATTCATCCACAACAAGGAAGTGTACATCTAGTCTTCCATGTTTCTTGCTTAAAGAAGATAATCAATGACAAGATACCAATGCAAACTACTTTATCAGAGATGAATGGAGAAGGGAAAATGATAATAGAACTAGAACAAATCCTTGAAATAAGGATTAAGAAGAAGAAAAATCGAGCAATTACAGAGTACCTCATCAAATGGAAGAACCTACCAGTGGAAGAGTCGACATGGGAAGACAATTTCTTCATGCATACACACCCATGGTTGTCAAGTGCTGAGGAAAACACTTTTTTGAAGGGGAGGGGCATGCTAAGCCATAGACAAATCCTTAGACAAATCCCATGTTATGTATAAAACCCATTATTAAGCCCCTTATTGAATTATTACATTTCTTGTTTTATATTTGTATGTAGGCTCTGAACCCCTTCATCACACAGTTTCATTATAATTGTAACCTTTGTATCCTATATATATACCAAGGAGACCTAGTCTTAGGATCATATTATCTCATCTCATATTGTATTATGAATTTGATATATTGTAAAAGGATGTGTCCCCCTTGAAGTGGACTGTAATTCATTGAATTTTTATCATTTTTAAGGCTTTGGGTCTTAACAAAATATTGCAAATTAGATTGTGTAATTTTTTGGAACTATTTTCAAGATGGAACCTCAAACCCTCCATAGGGAAAATACATTTTCTCAGACAATTGAAAAGGTAATATCTCTCAGAAATTAATTATAAATGAAAATAATAGAGGTAAATTCCAAATGAATCCCTTTTAGATCCATCATTCGCCATGGAATAGGCCATATCAAAAGGAGTTGCCTAGAGGATGAGAAAATTGTAGATCCTAAGATCTAGAACAAAAAGGAAAAGGGGCATGGGAGACCACCAAGCCACATGGTTAGAGAAATGAATTTAATGGACTATCATACCTATTCCATAAAATAATGGTTAACAAAAGTTGTCTTAAGGGGAATTCAGAATGAGAATGTAAATCCTTGAGTTTTCCATGCATGATGGTTGAAAGAATCTTCAAGGGTAGACCTACATAGGATAGAGCCAAGAGAAATATTTTATAGCTTGTTGAATCAGGGACCTCATAAAATTTGACTAATGATAAAGGGGAAGCCAACAATCCAATGAAGAAACCATAAGTTATAAGAGTTTCCCCAAGAGGGGGAGAAATATCAAACTCCTTTTCCTTCTAAAAAAGAGGCATAGAAGATACTTCTGCAATGGAGGGTTGTGATCCAGATTATTTTTGGCACGAAATGAGAGCGGAGATATAATAAAGAAATGTACAAAGATATCTTGGATGTCTAATAATATAACATAAATTTATCATAGATGCAACCATAAACACAGGGATACAATAATACACAATTTTCTATTAATGAGCGAAAATGTACAAAGACTATAAAATTACATAGTGAAAGACTCGCTAGAATGGTGGTAGATTATCTCTAAGAAGAGATGTGTTCAATATTCAAATTTGCAAGAATATGATTTTACAATGAGGCTCCAAAGGCCTTTTTATCATAAATAAAATCCAAAACCCTAACCCCAAAATATGAAAAGCCAATAATTTTGTGGACCTCATTTTGGGTAGTTTGGTGTATCAACTCCCTGGGGGCATAACTTTGGCATACGATCTCCATTTGGGGAGACTGATAGCTCGTTGGAAAGGTATCGTTGAGGAGATTCATTTTTGTGGATAATTCAGAGCCTTTAGCTATCATTAAGAAGCTTGATCCCGAAAAAAATTCATTTAGGCCCTCAAAATGGCCCCATAAGTTAAAAACTGCTAAAAATAGTAAATTACCAAAATTGCCAGAAAATTGTTTTGAGCCAGTTGGAAAAGGTGGGTGGCCACTGATATCCACTTGGATCAGGTTTCTACTCATGAATAAAGTAATAAAGAATTCCAATTAATTTTTTTTTAGTTTTTGATAGGGAATAAATGGAGATGGATGAGCCCATCCAATGTACATACATGCAACAATAATGAAAAAAATTGCACATGTTTGAGCACAAACAAGAAGAGTTGGAGATGAAATTTCCATAATTCTACTTAGTCAATTAAATGCATTGGATTCTCTCTATTTTTTTGAATTGTCAGATATTATAGAAATCCCTATTGCAAAAAATCTATAAATAATCGAAAAGTAATTAGGAATTGGAAGATTTTGTAACAAACAAAATGCCATCTAATGGATGGACATTATGGTAACTTAGTTAATAAATTTTGGATTTGATTCCAATTTTTCATTTCGACACATAGTTCATTAACTATAGGAATTAAGATTTCAGAGCAGGGAAAATTTTAAGAGCCCCATGTTGGCCCTTGACCAAGTTTTTAGGATCCTTGGTCAGGTTTGACCTATTTTTGGGACTTCGACAAGCTGTCGAAGGCAGAGCGCAACACAAAACAGAGATCATGGGATCTCGGCCCCTTTTAGGACCCTTTTTAGGATTTGATATTATTTAATGGGCATGGGAATGTCGGCCCATGGTTTTACCCATGTTTAGGTCCATTTTGTAATGTATAAATAAGTAGTTAGGCGATGTAAGAAGAGGCAAGTGTGGTAAGTGACAAAGTTCGATCTGTGTGATCGAAAGTGCTAAGTGCTGAGTAGATATTTATTTTTTTCATACTGTATGAGGCTTGTAGAGCTCAGTGCAAGCGAGTGTAAGAGATTGAGAATAGGCTTAGTGCTATAACCTAGCCCGGGGAAGGAGGATCTAGTGAGGTGCGCAAATATCCTGTCCTCTACGGAGTAGGGTTTTTGTGGCTCTATACATGTAACTAATTGAAGAAGCCGATAAAGAAGATGAAGAGTTGGTGGACGTAGCCCTAGGGTGGAGTTGTACCACGTACATGTTGTGTTGCTCTACTTTGTGTGATGTGTTGATGTGTTTATATGTTAACTTGCTTAGTGCTTCGATATAGATGAATGGTAGATAGATATGTTAATGCTATGTTCTTAATAGTATGGATGAATACTAAATCTGGCCTATGTGGATGTGCTTAGTTCTTGAATATATTAGATCTAGTTGAATACTGCAATGCTCTATAATTAGTGTTTAACTACGTTGTAAACTGAGACTGGATATTGGTGAACTATAACTGCTAAGTGCCCTGTTAAGGTGTTACAGTCACAGATATGTGTCCCAACTAAGGTTGTAGACACTCGAGTCCTGCAACCACACCTGCCTCTACCTTAGGTGAGATTTCATTTTCTTCGCAGGTGTTACTGAAAGGGCCGGTAGTTAGGGTTTTGTTGGTGCRTTGTTGTAGAGTTGAACCCTGGGTCTGCCCCTGTCCCAACAAATGGTTCCATTGCCAGGAATGAAACTGTGATTGCTGGGAAYTGAGGAAGAAGAAGCTATGTGTGAAGATCCGACCTRAAACTGTGAAATCTCCATGCATAGATATGTTTCCCTAGTGCACAACATTCCACTTAACCTGTGAAGATCTGTGCCAAGAAGAAGGGTTAGGACTAAAGATAAGAGGTAAGATTTGAAAGCTTTGTACTCTAAGAAARGTAAAAGTGAGAATTTTTTCCTAAAGAGGTAAGATTTGCAAGCTACGCACTAGGATAAAGGTAAGAATAGTGAAAAGTTTTAGATCTGGAAGCTTTGTGCTCTGYTGAAGTTAGTATTAGTGGAATTTTTTTTTTCTAAAGTATGGATCTATSTATGTTTGATAAGATTTGTCCTAGCTTGAAAACTAGGGCAGTGATAGATGAAAGAAGATTTGATATGAGTAGATATGATAAGAATAGTGAAATATATGTTATACCTATGCATAGAGAGAATGTTTGGACTAACAAATGGATGCAGGATCCTTGAAATAATTTTTTGTAGGTTAGCTACTATGATCCTAGTGCACAGTAAAGGAAAGGTTTAGGATCATTTAAAAGAAAACAAGGATTAACCCTTTGTTACAGTTGCAGAAGAACAGGACATCTCGATAAGGAATTCTCTAGTAGAAGATCTCATTGTCTTTGTTGTAGAGCTATGGACCATGAAGTATTGGATTGCCTTAGAATGATTGCTAAGGTTGAAAGAATGAATATGAACCAAGATAACCCTAAGGAAGATCCAAAAACTAAGATTATGGCAGAACCCTAGAATGAATTAGAGAAAGTATTACTACAGATGAAAGAAACCCTGAATGACCACCGACATATCATCTTATCAGAGATATTCAAAGAAAAAGAGTGCATTGAAGCAAGAATAGGAGACTTCGACATTGACTGTGTTCTGGATGAGGAAACATAGGTGAATATCATGAAAGAAAGAACTTGGGAAGTTTTAGGGGAGCCTGTGATGATTCCTTCACTGGGAGGAATAGGATTATTCAGAGGAAAATTGATAACCCTATGTGGAAAGCTCACCCAAATATCTATGAATGCCAATGGAAATTTGACAGAGGAATATTTTGAGGTTGTTAAATTTATTGACAACAATGCTCCATTTACTATGTTACTAGGAGAACCTTGGATTGAAAGAGATCAGGCCAGAAGGAAGGAATAAGAAGTCTTAGAGAAGAAGAAGAAGCAAGAGTTGAAAGATTTCACAACTAGGAGGATCGCACAGTTGATTGAAGAATAGGAGAATAGATCGAAGCTACTTAGGAACATAGAATTGGATGTCAAAGTTGAAAGAACAAAACAAGATTTGCAGAAGACTAAAGTACCTATCTCAAATACAGAAGAAGTGTTACCCTTGAATATTAGGAAAGAATCTCAACAATGTGAAGTTACTATGCCAAAAGAAGACAAAAATCAGAATGGAAAGAGGAATAACCAGATGAAGCTCACCAAAAAGAAGGTTCGAAAGATTAGAAAAAAGAGAGCAAAGATCTAAAAGTTATAGAAGGGTCCAGAGGGAACTTTGCCAAGGGAAAATTTACAAAACAGGAACTTCGTTGGGATATCAGAACAACGTCACATGGCACTTCACCATGGTGAAGCAATATAGCCGTTGGGAATAGTATAACTATTAGACCAACCCCATGAATGGGTAGAAAGGCATTTATGGTCAGAAAACTCACCATCAGACCATTGGGACCATGCCATAACGGATAAAATTGAGTTAATGGAGACTTCTCGCCTATTGGAGATATCCATTGCTTCGTTATTTATTTATTTCGTCGAACCGTTCACCAAGATTTTTTTTGCTAACCGTGAATATGAGCCCGTATATTAGTTTATTCTGCACAATGATCATCATGATATCACCATCCATCCCATTGCATTGACTAATTACTCTTCAAACCCGAGAGATTTAACCACGAGAGCGTATGTCCAAAGAACTTATCACAGTCGAAGAGTTTGTGAAGGAGGTACTCATTGACCTCATGAATGAAAGAGTAATGTTTGAAAGAGTAATATCTATGGGTGTACAAGAGTCATTGACGAGAGGAGTGCAAGACTCTTTGTCGACTTCTTGTGGATCTAGGCCATCCCAACCAATAGCAGAGAAGAGAACCAAGCACAGAGATGGCCTAGAAAATGCGAAGCTGATCCCAACCATATTTCTCGATTACATCTTGCCTCTGCCCAACGCAGTGAGTCGAGATAGTGTGCCAAGATATTTTTGGTACACCATGGTTACTGCATACCTCCCGAAGGGGATACGCGCAGTAAGAGCACAACAAGACAAGATCGCAGCGTCAAAGTTCATTGACTTCAACCTCGAAGATCATAAGAACCATAACATGCTTGCCTCATGCAAATACTTGACCAGGATGAAGGGGAAGAATTCAAGGATAATCCCTCAGCCATGGATGATGAACCTTGCACAATCCACCCTATTGGATGTAATGAAAGTCCCACACTTTGGAAGGCACCAGGAAGTTAACGCCTGTGTCAAGCTACTACTTTCATGTTACCATGGTGTCTACTTATGGCTTGACTTTCGTATCATAGTAGATCCGACGTTGATCCATAGGATCATAGGATTGAGTATGTAAGGACCTGATCCACAGGACTTCTCTCCAGGAAAGGCCACAAATCATGCACTAGCACAGAAGATCAAGGATACATACAATGATGTTGAGAAGGGGACGTGAGGCTACAAGGTAGCTTTCATCCAGAATGGCACAGTGCACCTAGCATATCAGTTAATTGTAGGAAATATAGTAAGGAATAACTGACCGACGCAGGTCATAGGATTTTTCGTTGACCTCATGGGGAAGTGTGTGGGGGGTCTACAGATGAATTGGGCGAAGTACCTAGTTAATTAGCTTGAACTAGACTTTTGCGAAACACAGGATTAGGGCTATGAATTCCCTTTTAGCTGGCCCCTGATCCTCATCGCATTTGTCTCTTAGGAAATGATGGAAGGTGCGACCTTCCCAGACATCAAGCCATTCGATCTGCTTGCTGCGAAGTTCACCACACTCTGGTACTTGAGTGATATGAGAAAATAGTGGCAATTGAACACTGGTTTTCACACATATTACCTCCAACTAAAGAGAGCCATCAAAGATGAACCTCGCATGACTCTGAACACCCTACAGAGGTTCTAAACCCTGATGAAGTTTCGTGCAGATCAACACTTCATCTACATTACAATGCAAATATATGAGCATAAGGAGGAGCTTCAGTCGTACTACAAGATCACAGAAGAGGACCTTGAGGATATCACTAAGGACTGGTTGAAAGACCTCCTTATTCCTGTAGA
>SNQJ01S0060199.1:26976-46260 GCA_010110895.2 Picea sitchensis
TTAACAGATCACTTCTCTTTGTGATAGGATTAGAACCATAGGTAGAATACCGAGTCATGCATCAAGTAGAGAAGCTCGTAGAAGCTATCGAGTAGCTACAACAAAGAATAATAGACTTTGAGCTCCCCACAATGCCCGACACTTTGCAGGACGTAAGGGATCAAAGAGATGCAACTGCTTGAGGCACAATTGAGAGAATAAATGCCCTTGCCATGGAATTCAAGATATTGAGTGATCATAGTGCCCATACATATGAGAAACTCACTGAGAATCCAGAACTGAAGACACTGGTGTTACAACTCCAAGAGGTGAAGTATCAAGCAGAAATAATATAGGTGCAGTTGAAGCCCCTGTCAGCTGTTGAAAGAATGAAGCGATCCCAAGAACAATGCACTGCTCAAAAGAAGGTCCATTCCATTTAGAGTAGAGTCATGGAAGTGACTCAGAGCCTCCAACCCATATAGGATTAGGTTTTCCATCTATTCACAGAGATCGAAGGCCAAGGAGAAGAACTGGAACAAGTCATCACTGCAGCTAAACAACGCCTAGAGGTACCTGCCAACGAAGCTGTTATCCAGGAGTTCACTGAACAAGAGGCCGTAGCACAAAAAAAAGTCGAAGAAGATTGAGCTAAGCTCGAGGGTTTTGAGAAAAAATTATCCAGATCAAAGTGAATCAGGATGAGTCACAGGTGAGTGTTGGGGGCCTGTTGGCCCTTGACCAAGTTTTGAGGATCCTTGGTCAGGTTTGACCTATTTTTGGGACTTCGACAAGCTGTCAAAGGCGAAGTGCAAGATGAAGTGGATATCACAAGATCTCGACCCCTTTTAGGGCCCTTTTTGGGATTCAGGATTATGTAATGAGTATGAGAATGTCGACCCATGGGTTTACCCATGTTTAGGCCCATTTTGTAATGTATAAATAAGTATTTAGGTGATGTAAGAAGAGGCAATTGTGCTAAGTGCCAAAGTTTGATCTATGTGATCGAAAGTGATAAGTGCTGAGTAGAGATTGCTTTTGTGCATACTGTATGAGGCTTGCAGATCTCAGTGCAAGCGAGTGTAAGAGATTGAGAAGAGGCTTAGTTCTGTAACCTAGCCTGGGGAAGGAGGATCTAGCAAGGTGTGCAGATCTCCTGTCCTCTACGGAGTAGGGTTTTTGTGGCTCTATGCATGTAACTGATTGAAGAAGCCAATAAATAAGAAGAAGAGTTAGTGGAT
Source organism: Picea sitchensis (assembly GCA_010110895.2). Taxonomy (NCBI): domain Eukaryota; kingdom Viridiplantae; phylum Streptophyta; class Pinopsida; order Pinales; family Pinaceae; genus Picea; species Picea sitchensis. Next base: position 28,197 of record SNQJ01S0060199.1, read on the forward strand.
GTAGCCCCAGGGTGGGGGTGAACCACATACATGCTATGTTTCTCTGCTTTGTGCGATGTGTTGATGTGTTTATATGTTAACGTTCTTAGTGCTTCAATATAGATGAATGGTAGATAGATATGTTAATGCTATGTGATTAATAATATGGATAAATACTAGATATGGCCTATGTGGATGTTCTTAGTGCTTTAATATAGTAGATTTGGTTGAATAATGCAATGCTATGTAATTAGGGTTTAGTTGTGCTATAAACTAAGATTGGATATTGGTGAACTATAACTGCTAAGTGCCCTGTTAAGGTGTTACAGTAACAGATTTGTGTCCCAGCTAAGCTTGCAAACATTGGAGTCTTGCAACCACCCTTGCCTCTACCTTAGATGAGACTTCATCTGCTTCGTAGGTGTTGCCGAAAAGGCCAATAGTTAGGGTTTTGTTGGTGCGTTGTTGTAGAGTTGAACCCTGGGTCTTCCCCTGTCCCAACACCCCACCTAAATTTATATGTATAATAAATGGGAAAATCCCCATGACACATGGGAGAGTGTGAAGGGTATTTTATCAATAACATAATATGCATATATAAGTTTTTTGCGAATCTTTCACCAAATTATATAAACTTGTAAAATTTGGGTGAATATTTCACGGAATTATAAAATCTTTTAAATTATGGTGAATTTTCACATAATTATAAAACCTTTTAAAATTTTTGGTGAATCTTTCAAAAGTATATTAATTTAAATAAATTTGAATCAATGTTCAATCTTGGGAGTGTTCCAAGAAAATATGTTACTGGAAAACCATGCCGAAACACCATGCACGCATGAAGAACACTATGCAAAATTAATAAGAATGTTCAATGAATGAAGATATGATGGTGTTGAAACACCGTGATGAAACACACATGAAGAAGACTATGTTAATATACTCAAGTGAGACATTGTTGGGTGCTAAAATTGCCCCTGTTCCCTTATCATTTCCATGCCATTTTCATCTCATTCTCTTTTATTAATTAATCTGTATTGTTTACATTTCCTATGAGAACACCAATCTTGGAGAAGGTACAATTCATTATTCATTCAACATTGTGTTATGTTAAAACTTAATTCATACTTTACTTTTAAACTATGATGATGTTTCCTTAGTACTGACTCCAAATTTGGGTAATTACATAGTTATAACTATAAACCAAAGAGATGTACATATATGCAAATATGTTGGTGCCGAAACACTTGGCTTAGGATGAAAGACGCTCCAAGCACGAAGAAGACTATGTAGAATTAATAAGAATGAATGCAGATACGTTGGCAGTCAAACACCATGCTAAAACACCTAGCTGAAACACACTGCACGTATGAAGAAGATTATGAAGAATTAATAAGAATGTTCAATGAATGCAGATATGTTGGTGTTGAAACGCCATGTTGAAACACGCATGAAGAAGACTATGTTAATATACTCAAGTGACTTAGTGAGACATTGTTGGGTGCTAAAATTTCTCCTTTTTCCTTATCATTTCCATGCCATTTTCATCTCATTATCTTGTATTAATTCATCCCTATTGTTTACATTTTCCATGAGAACATCAATTCTAGAGCAGGTACAATTCATTATTCATTTAAAATTGTGTTATGTTAAAACATAATTCATAGTTAACTTGTAAACTAGGATGATGTTTCCTTAGTTCTAATTTGGGTAATTACACAATCATACCTATAAACCATAGAGATTTACATATATGCAGATATGTTGGTGCTGAAAAACCATGCTAAAACACCTAGATGAAACACACTGCATGCACGAAGAAGACTATGAAGAATTAATAAGAATGAATGTAGATATGTTGGTGCTAAAACACCATGTTGAAACATGCATGAAGAAGAATATGGGCCATGGCCCCACCGATTCCATCATATCCAACTGGCAGATTTACTCCACCATTTTCATCTGTGGCTATCAGTAATAAGTATCTATTAATGGAAGGTACTGATAAGTTGAGTGTAATCGCCACCTTAGATGTTTCTTTCCAATGACCACCGATCAATGCCCACATGTATGTGTCCATGGTTTACAACCTACATGTATGAATGGTCACTGTGACATGTGTTTGGCATGATATTGTGAAATAATGACTATTCCATGCCCTTCCACATCACCAACTTATGACCAATATNCCAACTTGTAATTGCAGCTTGCCTCATAAGATAATGAGCAAGTGAGTTGTGTGTTAGAAGTGAGGCGCTAGCCTCTTATTTATATCAATCTGGCACGTGTGAAAGGTCACCATCTGGCAGGGCTGACCTCTCACTCTGGGTGAGTAAACCCACCTTTAATTAATTCTGGGTCTTCCATTATAACTGTTGGGGATGACTTCTTATTCTGCACTTTGTAATTGTCCGATGACCAATCCACAAAAGGGGATTTGGTCCTTATACAATTCCCAACCTGATTAATCCTCAATGGGGATTAATCCAATAACAACAATAATAATAATGATATGATTAATCCGCAATGGGGATTTAATCCAATAATAAAATAATAATTAGAATGCTCTTCGCAGATACATTATTTCAACAGATGTTACACACTTTTCCACACAAAATATGAAAGAAATAAATCAACGGCCAGGCGATTCAGTCCACAAATATGAAAAAATATTCAAATATCTACTTAGCCAAATAGCATTGACAATTTATTAAAGTATACTAGTACAATGGTACGTAACTAGATTGCTACAACAAATTAAACCTCCATTACGAGTTTATGAGATAACCTCATGTGCAGATGCATTATAGAAAGCGCAATGGGTTGATTTGGATGATGATATCCCATTGACCTCCTCATTGACACAAAGTCTAGAAGAAAAAATAGAACATCTACAACAAACCATTGAAAATATATCCTTGAGAAGAAGTGAGGTTTCTTCTACCACATGCTGTGAATATAGTCATAAAAAATATACTTGCAATCTTAACGATCAAGTACCAAGAGAAGCAGATGCATGACAAGTGCAAGAGGAATCATATTGTAACATATGAAAAACTTTGATCGACCATACTATACAAGATTACCTGCAAAACTTGAAAAATACCAAGTGGTGTCATATTTGTGAAATGCACAGCCATAGAACATATGAGTGTTGTCTAAACGCATGAAATAGAAATTTAAATACAATCTATCACACCGAAGAAACCACTAATAATAATGACTACATGAGGAGAATTGATTATTATGGTCGAGGTGGTCGAGGTCGATCTAGATTCCAAGGTCGAGGTAGACCTTACTGCTACAATTGTTGGAAATAAGACCAGTTTAGCCTCAACTTCCCAATAATATATCAAATCAGCTTGAAATTTTGTAACATTTGTGACATTGGAGATCATTCATTAGAAAACTATTGAATAGTACTTGATAAAGTCATGACCAAAAATAGCGTAAACCACGTACATGCAGTATCCAAAGAAGTGTTAAATTCAAAGAACTTGAATGTCTTCACTATATCAGGTTCAGGACGGGATAATATCCCCTTACATGATCGATATACATAGAATCCTAGTCAGTTTACAAACCGATATAAAGAAGAACAAATTATGAGGGAATTGCTGAAATTATTTAGAAATTCTAACCAAGACCAACCAAATAGAGGAAGAAAAAATGAAGACATTGTACAAGAATTAGTACATCTCTTACAAGAAAAGCATTAAGTCGTTCTATTTCTAGATCTTATCAATATACTAAGAGATTATAAAGAAGGAAAAATTGTTGGACAACTGAGAGGGGGGAGCGGGTGAATCAGTTGTTACTGTGCTTAAACAATTATGCTTATTTTAAATTATTTGCAGATCACTTAATGACAATCACAATAATGTAGGGAAGTAAGAAATAGAACATTCAACATCATTGTCACATATGAAATCTAAAGAGACAGATATTTCCCGAGGAAACCCATAAAGGGTAAAAACCTCTTCTTCTTTATATGATACGTAATCTTTACATTCTTTACATTATCATACATATGAGGACCCACTCATAATGAGGCTACAACCTCTATTTTTCAAACTGCTACTTGTTGAGAGCACCAAATCTATGGATTCTCTAGAACCAACTAGAAGGAAGCACCAACTCCCTGTTTGTCTAGCACCAACTAGAAGGAAGCACCAACTCCCTAGTTTCTCTAGCACCAACTAGAAGGAAGCACCAACTCCCTGGTTTCTCTGGCACCAACTAGAAGGAAGGTACAAATCCCTGTGTTCAAGCACCCACTTGAACCTCTGAGGACAACGGTCCTCCCTAGCACCTCCCAACGACCCTGAAATATAAAGTTTGCTATATATAAGTTTATCACAGTGACACAATATTTATCACTGGCTTACCAGGCTTATCACTGTTCTGCTATGCTGATCAATTCTCCTGTATCAGTGTCTCTCTGTCTACATATTCTTATGATTTATGATCTTCTATTTTTCTCTATAAGAGAACCTCAGCCTTCCTTTAGTGTCTCATTATCTTGCTGCACATATGCCTTGCGCTTTCTGTGTTTTTTCCTTTTCTGCTCTGAGCGACATTTGCATTCAATGCACCATTCCTCTTCTCTGTATTTCAGTTGTTGCACACTCCTCCTTCTACACTCCTGAATCCCTCTCAACAACAACAAATTCATATCTTCTTTTTTCAACATACTTATAGTCTATATGCACCTTGTGCATGATATCTCGCCATGCTTCTACATTCTCTCCCCATGTCGAGTTCTATGCATGATCATCATTGCAACTCTTCAGCTTCTCTGGAAGTTAAACCCATGTGTTAATCATCACTGGGTGTTATGCCAAGATTCCTTCACCTCTCTAATAGTCGAGACTCTTCATCTTCTCTATTACAGTCGAGATCAACCTCTTTGTTGCAGTTACAAGATTCAACGCTCTTCCATCTGTCAATCGCCTCTATGGTCAGTCTTCATTCCACTGGCAGATTCCTTGAGACTCTTCATCTCCTCTGGCAATCACATAGTAGTCTCTTTGAGTCCTCTGGAAAAAACCATCACTGGTTTCTAGCAGTTACAGTGCGAACCTTGAGATGGAGCCTATCTATGCTAGCTCCTTCCACTTATGCGACCACCGGTGGTGACCACTAGCTACATCGATATTTCAGCATTTCGGCATTCGTCCTTTTGGTATTCCTGTGGTGAAGAGTTATCTTGACACTCATTGTCGCGATCCTCGAAACTCTGAAAAAGGATATTAACTCTTCGAACTCTTCTCTATATCTCTTCAATGATGTGACCACTAGCTGTGACCATAGCCTTATTCAAAACTACATTTCGCAATTTCGCGTTTCGGCACTTCGGGACTCCTATGATGAAGAGTCTCGGGTCTTGATTCCTCCATATCTCGATATTCGAAATTGTCCTCCTTCTTTCGAGATTTCAACATTTCACATTTTGTGATTTCAAAACTCTTGATGATGAAGAGTCTTGACTCTTCCAACTCCCGGTATCTAAAACTTTCCTCCTTCTTCCAGGATTTTGGCATTTTGCATTTCACGATTCTGGGACTCTTGATGATGAAGAGTCTTCACTCTTCCAACTCCTGGTATCTGAAACTCTTAAATGGATTTATTTCCCGGTCTGTGAAACTCTTTCTTTATATGCCTAATTCGGGATTTCGGTGTTTCTCATTTCTCCGTTTTGGCATTTCGGCACTCCTGTGGTGAAATTTTTCGACACTTCAACTCTTGGTATCCGGGACTCCGAAATGGAGTTATTTCCCGATATGCAAAACTCTTGTTGATGTGCCTCTTTTGTGATTTTGGTATTCCAAATTTCACAACTCCGGGACTCTTGTGTTGAAGAGTCTTGACTCTTGACTTCTCAATCTCCTGGTATCCGAAACTCTGGTTGATGTGCATGTTTCAGAATTTTGGGATTCCGGATTTCACAACTCCGGGAATCCTATGTTGAAGAGTCTCGACTCTTGACTTCTCAATCTCCCGGTATCCAAAACTCCAAAATGGAGTTTACTCTTTTGATCCTTCCAGGCCATTATCCCTGCGTTGTTGATCTTCCTTGTCTGTCTGTTTTCCATCAAATGAACAAGCACACTCTTGCACTGCGTGCGACTCTGCACTAATCCTCCTAAGCTTACGTTGTCCCTATTTTTTCATCTCTGCATACTATGATATTTCCATCAATGACAAGCAAAGTTGCCTGAAAACATGCCAACAAAAATACCATTTAAGGAATTCAAACAAATCTCCTATAAGAATAAATATTTTGACCCACAGGTCAACTAGGAAATTCATGGCATGTTTATTAACTAGGAAGTTGTCGACTTTGGATCACAAATCAATATCCTAACTCAAGATACATGGATACATTTGGGTCAACCTTACTTAGCACCAACACTAAATTTCCTAAATCTAGTTTATCAAATATTAATAAATCTTTTTATCCCCGACTTTTAGGGGTAACTAGGAGATCATGTCTCGAGGCCCACAGGTCCTACACATGAAGTACCAAGGGTAGGATTGAGTTTATCATGGCCCTGGATGGAGCACCTTTTCTTTCTTCCAACATATTTGTCTTGTCAGCAGTATCAGCATCCATCACCATCGGCTTGGTCCTGTGTCAGAGATGGTTCTTTCTCCATGAGGTAATTAGACTAGGTATCATGGTATGTGTCACTTTGATCATCAAAACCATTGAATGTATGCATCTGATTCCTTTTATTTCTAACAACTTCTTGGATCTTACACTTGCCCACTTGACCATGTTTTGGAGATTGACAGGGTGCCCTAGCAAGCCTGTGTCTGTAAGTTTTTGTTTGCCACTGGGGAGGATTTCTGAAAATCCATCATTTGCTCCCATCATAACACCACTTTTTCATCTTGTTTCTCGCTCACTTATCCCATTCCACTTGTCTGGGCATGGGGTTGACCTATTTTCAGGATTGCAGCTTATCTCATGCGAAGAAGGGGCTAAAGGCCCAGAAGGTAAAATCAAGCCGGTAAAAGATAAAAACCTAAAAATAAAACCTTGAGATGCTTATCCTAGGGATCCCCAAGAAAGAAATAAAATTCTTCTCAACAAGAAACAAGAGGGACCCAAAAAATGTAATAAAACAAGACCTAACCAGAGGATAGGGGGTCTCATCACGAGACAGCCTATTAGGTCCATGGGTACCTAGCAGTATGACATTGCCACCAGCTGGTTACCACACCAGGGCAGTGACTCTTGGTTACATGGCCAAGGGAAAGGGGATTTCATCACGAACCAACCTTCTCATTTATGTGAAAGTACTTGTGTGTAACGTTGTCACCACTGGTCACCACACCAGGGTAGTGTCCCCTGATTACCTCTTGAACAAAAAAAGCAATAAAAAATGAAAGAATAAAAGGCGAGAATGGGCTTGGAAAAAATGCATCCAAGACAAGTACAACGCGCCTTCTACAAAGGCACCCACAGGTAACATCTTTCATCCTTGGCCCTCATTGCACCCACATGCTTGAACATCCCCTGACCACATCACCCACTTACATAGTTTGGATGAGGTCTCTTCCAGGAACTTTCCTTTTCCAGTGGACACTATACCAATAGGACGCCTTGCCCTTTTCTTCAGACTTGTATTGCAGGCTTGTGTAATATCTTTCAGATTTTGACTATTGCATTAGGGATTTTATGCACATGTTTAATAATATTTATGATGAGATGTGATTGACATTGTTATGATCCCTGTGACTGATGAGCCCATGGAGGGCATAAATTTTGATGTGAAGGACCATGCCCGACAGACAGGTACCATTTGGACCAGTACACATGGGGGGGGTGATCAGTTCAAACCTCCTTGTGGATAAAGAGCCCATCAGATGAATGTTGAGACCCCATCACGGGGAAGAGACAGGACAAATATGGATCAGGGTCTTTTCACTACATAAGAAGAGGACGTTCCAACAGAGGCACCCCGACAGAGATTGACCTAGGGTGATTGGCCCTTTTTCAGTAGAACGTTGGCCTTGGAAGGCCTAGGATGTCACCCATCATGACCATGACATCATCCAACATTGTGGACGTTTTTGGAGGCAGATTGGGTTGTATTGGCACATGTGGCAGGTTGGAGAAGCCTAAGGAGGGCTAACATTTTTCTCCAAGATGCTCCATTTTCCTTAGAAAGGGCTAACGTCTCCCTTGGAGGGGCTTGTTATCTATTTTCATCTTGATTAGGGTTTTAATTTGAAAATTTAATGTAAAAACAATATGATTTAGTATTTTGTCATTGTCGACCTTTTACATGACCTAAAATGTAAATTTAGGTCATGGTACTGTATAAATGAAGGATTTTTACCTTCATTTTTTCATCACAACTTACTCACTCATTAGTCAGGTCTGAAATTTGCGCCCTCTCTTGGGTTATTGGCTGATTTAGTGATGCACACTTGTTGAAGGAAGACTATTTTGGCATGTTTTGGCATTTTTCTTGAAGGAAGGTGTTACAACTAGGGTTTGCATTGATATTTCTTGGTGAATTGTAAGTATTTTTCTACAAAATGTCTTGAATGAATGGTTGTAGTTTAATTGCTTGCATGTATTTATAATTTTTTTTAACAAAACCCTAGGTGACAAGCACACAAGTAGGTCCTTATCTTATGTCCACTAATAGAGAAATTTTCAGCCATTGATACAGAAGAGAGAGCTTAGTCGTAGCTACACCCTCTTTTTCTTTTCATTTATTGCTAGCCATACTATCTAAAGGAAAAGAAGAGAGAGACGTCTTAAGCCTATTGTTGTAGGAAAATATCCCTTCAGACAGGTAGATTGCCTCAAAGAGCTAGACCCTAACTCTAAGATAGATAGTGCTTAACGTGGACACTGACTTCCTTTCAAATCTATACAAACTAATACATGAGAAGGAAGGAGAATAGAAATACCTCTTTATCGACATTTGTCCCTGCATGCTCCAAATCGAGCTCCAAACTCTTTCTCCTCGCTGAGTCCTGTAGACAAACAAAGCACGACCACTTCCTACTCTATTGATATTAGCTTGAAAATATATCTATCTATCAATGATAAGTTCATGTAAGATCAGACACAAACTAGAAAGAAATAGGCCAAGCGTGTCATATTAATGAGAATAACGACAACAGTACCTACAATCGTAGATGCGAATGCGACAGCTTCGTCAAGTCCCCTTCNCTAACCCTTGATCGAAATATCCACAACCTGGATGATAGCAGCTTCACTGATCACTTCTCCTTTGACTGACTGTGTGTTTCCTATGAGATCATAGGTTTCATGCTAGCAATTCTTCCCCCCTTTTCACCATCATAGAGCCTGCTTATATAGGTTAAGAGAAGCTTAACCTCTTGAGTTATCTTTAGAACAAGTTGAGGAATTCCCTCCTTGGACCAGGGATCTCCTGATGGAACCAATAATTCAAATTCAACTGCCTTCCAAACTTGAAAGATCCTCCCCTTATTCTCCTCAACAAGCCAACTATTGCCTCAGATTAGACAACACTCCCTCAAAAGGGGCATCAGAGCGCTATAGCGCTCCCTAGGAATCTTGAGGGGGGCGTCAGTGCTCCAAGGATGGATAGCGCTCCTTCAGAGGGGAAGATGAGCATTATAAAACTCCCTGAGACCTTATACGGGAGTGCCAGTGCTCCTAAGGCTGATGTAGGGGAGCGCTCACCTTCAAAACCTTTGTTTAAGAAATCCTCTCAGGTGATAAGAGTTCCTTGACTTCAATTAATCATTTTCCTTCCTCCAAATCAAGTGTCTGAGTTATTCTAGATTTCTTTTTGGTGTCGTCATAATCGCAGTATGCTTTGTTGGATGTTTTCAACACTTGTGAATGTCATGCGACACTTGCGACAGTTGAGAGGATCATGCGACACTTACGACACTTATCAAAGTGAGCAATATTGAGGTGTAACAGATTGCCCCCCAAAGTATGAAGTTAGAATATGTGAACTGATAACTGAAATGCTTTGTAGGCGTTCAAGAAAGGGTATAGAATCGAAGAACCTAACGAAAGCTGCACACAAACATCCAACAAATATCATGAAATATTTCAAAACCCAAGGCAGGCATACCTATGCTTGGGTGATCAAGACTTGCAAGATATGACCGCCATAAAATACACTGCGGATCCATAATTGTATTGATGAAAAGGTATAGCCACCGAGAATACAATTTGGATCTATACTCTGATGACCTGGACTGATTGTAGCCACGAAGAATACACAGTGGATCTACGATATGAAAATACATAGCCACGACCAATACAAAGTGGATCTATGTAACAGTGTATGTATCATTCGTCCAAGAGAAACTCCTTCGCAACCTGGGCAAAGTATATATTAGAGTGATGACTCAACCCAGGGTCTTCTTACCGATCCCAATGTGGTATGATTCTAACCATGTGAATAGATGTCCTGATGTCAAACATGGAAGAAACCACTTTATTATCAGTCAATGATGTAAACCGTTAACAAGAACGAGGGAGATCATCATTATTGTCAATGATTCCCAAGGTACCCTAGTACATTCCAACGAATGTGAATAGATGAGTTGAGGTCGAACACTCGTGGAATCATCCAATCAAAGGTCAATGATGTAAACCTACTTTCGAATGTGAGGAGGCCTACCATTGAGGCATGCAGGTCCCAAAGTACTAACGGGTTTCTAAGCCTGGTTCCCGGATAATGTGTTGAAGTCGACAGGAATAGACTCGTCGAGGGAGGGCCTTAATGTATCCCCCATCAACGACATGAAATGGACATAGAGATGTAATTGGCACATCAAATGGACATGGACTGACACAGTTTTTGAGGCAAGATATTTGGGATGGCTGACTCTAGAGGCAGATACTTCCCTTGAACATTGAGGCACAACAACAAAACATGACATGGACCAAAACTATGTAGTGGATACTGTGACTTGCATCGGGTGACCCAAAGAAGTGAAAGGAACTCCAGGATTGGCTCAGTGCAGAGGTTCAGCAGATTATGATGCGTGCAAATTAAAAAGTGTCGTGTTCAAGGGCGACTCTAAGAATTGTTGGATAATGTTCTCAAGAGACTGCTTGGCTTGCTCCTTTCAATTTTTCCCCCATCTAGATAGACGAGTACCTCTTTTTTGATGTAATGAGATCGAGGAGGATAACACATGCTCGATATAACTCACCTTCAGTAAGTTCCTCTTCCTTTGTTTAACGAGCCGAAAGAAGTAAGGGTTCAGTCCCATATGGGTCTGTCGATGTGTGTTTTAATGAGTCCAAAGACAGAAAAATTGAAGGTTTTTCGGGATTATAGAGTTTGGAAAAACACTTAAAAGAGAACTCTCTCAGTTCTTGTTTCGTAAAGTAGTCTAACGAGACCGAAAAAGAGATAAACTATCACTCAAAAGATGCCCTTTCCAACCTTTTAATGAGCGTGAAAGGAAGCAAGATCACTCGATAATCTTTTCATATTTAGAGAGTTTGAAAAGAGTGTAAAGATGACTCTAGGGGGGTTTCTTTTTCATGTGTTCGTGTATCCGTACGGGTCCGAAAAAGAGATAAAAGTTTACCCGGTTGTGTTCTCATATTTTCGAGCTCGAGAATGAACTAAGACTATGCTCATAAGCGTGACAAGGCAAATAATCCATCAGAACTGCCATGAAACCTGCGATGCCAAAACTACAAACCAGGGGTTTAGTGAAGCCATCACATTATTAGAGAAACCCATAAATGATTATACCTTATAAAAAATGGAAATTTATAAATAGCAATATAATGAAAATTCCATTTACCATTTCATTTTGCACAAGTATTTTGGAGTAGTGGATATTCTCATTTTGAGGTGGATCTTGTTTTGCTTGCTGCTGAAGCTACGGTTGACCGTTTTTCTTGCCGTTCGGACCAGGTAGATTTTCATCTCTCCTTATTTCCATTACATGGTTTAATATTCATTTTCATAGCATCATTTAATTTAAAATATGAAGCCCTAAGTTGCCCCAAAAAGATCAAAATCGACCTCTTTTAAAAATGATGGGAAAAGGGGATTCTTTTTGCAAAAACGTTCTAGAAGGGGATGGCCAAGATGCCAATGCCTCAATAGATGATTGGATGGGTCATTTTTGGCAAACAACCCATGAGAAAATCCCCACATATGCCCATGCATCCATAAAGAAGTCGTTTGCATTTAAAAACGTTTCATTGTTGTACGATGAATATTGTATGGCTAAGAGAGGGTGTGGTGATTGTAAAAGACGACGTGGTCACTTTAAATGATGTGGGCATTAGATTTCATGCTTTTATATTTCTTTTGAAAATTGTCGAAATTGCCAAAACGTTGAAATAATGAAATTCTTTATTCTTTTGTTTTGTAGGTGATTTCGGCGATCATGATCGAGTGGAAAGAACGAGAACATGAGATGGATGACTTAGCTACCTTGAGGAGTCCTCGTACATGGGCCGCATTGCGAGCTTGTGGCTTACTAAAATTCTTCAAATTGCAAAAAATGAAGAAGGATATTTTGTTGCTTGAGCACATGATCGACCTATGGGATGTTATGGAGCAAGGATTCTAGATTGGCACACAGCTTTTAACCATTGAGTTAGAAGACGTGTATTTTTTGACTGACCTCTCAAAAAGAGGGGTTCCCATATCTTTTTCCGGGTAGAGGGCGCTACTTGAGCAAGTGGACATGTATCTGGCACGTCACTGTGTCCTAGGAGAAAGGATGGTAGGGGGTAGAATCCCTATCAAGGATATCCGAGAGCTACCCCTCTGGTCCATACTATTTTCCATCACGAGCATGACGGGCAGTACTAGCACGCATCTGGGATCAAGATCGCAGGTGGATTATGGTGTCCAGTGTTTGGAACCAACACTGTTCAACTGGAGTGCAGGGTTCCTTTGAAATGTGAAGGAACAGGTTTCACGGTGCCAGATGGGACAGAAACAGTTTGGTTATGGCTCTTTTCTGGTCTCATTTTTCCTAGAGCGCATCCCCCAGATGCAGCCTCAGATAGAACTGGCAGTGTGACCAGTGGACGAACCAAGGATGGAGAGGTGGACCAGTCTGTCTCCGAGGCTAGTAGTGGAGTCAGAGTTCTATTTCACTGGTGATTTCTTTGCCTAGCTAAGACGTCAGTATCTCTGGATAGAGGACTTCCCATATGCTGAGGTAGATTTCCGCGAGAGCATGGATTTGATTTTACCCGTGGGGGAAGACTAGGATGTGTCAGGTAAGAGACTGAGCCATACCTTGTCTATTTTTTGTTTTTTACATTTTTGATGTATATATATTTTTTTGGGCATGTAGAAGAGTTTTTTAACAGATGTATTTTTTTCAACATGCAGACAAGGGAGCAGTGCGCCCGACCGATATATCGATACCAGGACATTGTGGGGGTTCTCCAGTTGTAGCAGATCTAGGAATACCCGTGATAGGTCTCCGAGAGGTCGAAACAAACCTCCAAGGCCTCACGATGGGAATTCCTCCTCTACGGAGGGGAGAAATGCCTTTACATCTGCAGAGGCACACTGTGGGAGTGCCAAAGAATATCAATTCTCTGTTGAGACACGTAGTCCGTGCAGTGATATGTTACTCACAACACAATGTAGTGCAGAGAGATTAGAGTCTCTCTGGTGATCATATTTTTGTATGCCTTGTCAGACGATGTTGTAGGGGTTTAAAGACCCAACATTTTGCTCTTCTACATACTTTTTTGATGTAATTAAAACATTTCAGTCACGCCATATATATATATATATATATATATATATACAGTTTCAAGTTTTTATGATGCCAATGATTTGTGCGTGATGATGTCTGTGATGTGTTTTAATTTACATTTAATGTACAATTTTTCTTTCCTTGAATCTTATATGTGGGCAAGATACCGATCCATGATATAATTAGCTAACAAATCTGAAAGACTATTAAGTTCTCTCAGAATGTGTCTATATTTGATGTAATCAAACATTTGTTCGAGACGACGAACTTGCAAGTGTAGGCATAGCAGGATAGGACTTACGGATAGCGTAGATACGGTTGAGTTCACAAACCACCAGTTGGGAATCTAAGTAAATAATGATGCGAGAGATACCTAGAGAGGAAGCTTGGGTCAGTAATCCAATGACAACATGATATTCTGCCATATTGTTGGTTGTTGGTCTTAAACAAATGCCTCCTGAACTCACCACCCGGTCAAAATGGTAAATAACCCAAGCAGTTGAAGCAATGTTCCAGGTATATCGGCTAGCGCCATCCGCGAACCCGAAAAAGATAGGAAAGGAGGACGTCATCTGCGCATGAAAACACAGGCACAGTCATGAGTGGCAACGATAAAGACTCGAGCACACGAAAGAAATAGACACACCAAAACTAAATACAATAATGTACAAAGTACAAATGCTAGGTGATCTAGGCATAGTACTTCTTAAGGTAAAGCCCGTTTCGGGGCTCTCCCAGGGAGGTTCCTTCATGATCAACTAATTCATAGGCACCCTTATGTAGGACATGTTTTACGATGTAGGGACCGTGCCACATGGGTTCTAACTTTCCTGTCCCCCATTTATCGTGAGCTTGGTCATAAACAAGGACTAAGTCTCCTTCCGCGAAAGTCCGTGGGTGGACGGATTTGTCATATTGACTTTTAATTTGTTTTTGATGTCCCTCATTGGCGAGAGCAGCATCGCGACATGTTTCGTCCAGTTTGGATAGATACAAAAATTGTTCTTCTTTAGCAGAAGTATGAGGCAGGAGTTCTACTTTTAGTTTGAGTGATGGAATCTCGCACTTGATTTGTAGGACAGCTTCAATGCCATAGACCAACTGGAAACGAGTGAATCCAGTTGAAGTTTTCACAGAGGTGCGATAAACCCAGAGAGTGGAGAACAGTTGTATATGCCACGATGTTTTGTTTTCCCCTACCATGCGTTGGATCATGGTTTTTAAGACTTTGTTGATAGCCTCAACTTGTCCGTTTGCTTGAGGGTAGTAAGGGGATGAGTTTTCATGGTGAAAACCCTATTTGACATGTAACTCACTCATCATCTGGTTTTTGAAGTGTGCACCATGGTCAGTGAAAATGGCACGTGGTACACCAAAACGAGTTATGATGTGGTTGAAGAGCAATAGAGATTTCGTACGACCATCATTCAGGAAGGTAGGCATAGCCTCAGCCCATTTGGTGAAGTAGTCCACGGAGACAATGATGTAACCATGCCCCCCGGTTGAGGTAGGCTTACACTGCATGAAATCGATGCCCCATTTGGCAAAGGAGCGGATGGCAATAATAGGGTGCAGCGCCATAGGGTGGGTGCATGCCTTCTTGTTAAAGATTTGGCAGGGTGGGCATTTCTTGACAGCCTCGATACAATCTTTGAAAATTGAGGGCCAAAAGTAGTCGGCACGTAAGATTTTTTGGGCTGTGGCCATGCCGGAAAGGTGACCGCCACAGGCGCCAAGGTGACAATCGTTCAAAATGTGTTCAGCCTCCTCATGAGCCAGACATCACCGAAGAATGGTGTCGATGCCACGGCGATACAAAGTGTCGCCGAGGATGATGTAACGGCGAGAGTGATGACGAATACGTCGACGCTCTTCGCAAGAGATGTTGGGCTGAAAACGTTGTTTTTGAAGGTAGAGGAGAATATCTCCATACCAAGGATCAGAGGTGCTGATGAGGAAGAGAGATTCATCAGGGAGAGAATCTCTAGGTTCGATGTTTTCATCGGCATGAGGGAGAGCACAGATAAGCTCGGCAAACACCAGGGATTTTTTGGCTTTAGCCTTTGTAAACTCAAGATCGAATTCTTGAAGAATAATGATCCATTTTGAATATTTTCCCCCAAGTACTTGACGTGTCAGGACGTGGTACATGGGGTTGGAGTCTACGATTACCGTGGTGGTGCGTAATAAGATGTAGTGATGAAACCTTTGGACATCGATGATGGCTGCCAGAGCCAATTTCTCAACATGCGAATATCTAAGTTCGGGACTAGATAAGCTCTTGCTCAGATAATAAATCACATGTTCTTCATCGTTGGAGTCTTCTTGGACTAACACCATTGCGATGGTGGAAGTAGAATTGGCCAAGTAAAGGATATAATCCTTTGTATATTCAGGGGGATGTAACAAAGGTGCATGGGTCAAAGTGTGCTTGAGAGCATCGAATAACCGTTGAGCTGCATCATCCCAGATGAAAGGGACGTTCTTTTGTAGTAACCGCATAAATCCTTTAGTGATATCGACATAATTGCAGATGAAATGACGAAGAAAGTTTGCTTTGCCTTGCAAACTTTAGAGTTGGGTTAAATTGGTGGGTGGAGGTAAGGCTAAGATGGCCTTGATCTTTAAGGGATCCACCCTGATCCCATCTTTGGAGATGATGAAACCGAGGAGTCGATCGGATTCGACAAAAAAAATGCATTTGTGTGGGTTCAGACGAATACGGTAGAACCTACATCATAGAAAAATTGCACGTAAATGATCAATGCGATCGGATTGATTTAATGAATGTGCGGGTAAATCGTCGAGATACGGTTCTGCTATATGTTTGATGTCATGAAAAGCATACGACATGGCTCACTGGAAAGTGGCTCCATCATTTTTAAGGCCAAAAGGTAGCTTTCAATAGGCGAAAGTTCCCCAAGGGCAGATGAAGGCTATCTTGTGTTGATCTGTAGGCAAGATTTCAATCTGGTTATATCTAGAAAAGCCATCCATGAAAGAAAAGATTACGCTCCCTGCGCAATTATCGATGATCTGATCGATGAAGGGCTTAGGGTAGTTGTCCTTAGGACAAGCTTTGTTGAGATCTCTATAGTCAATGCAAACACGGATGGTCCCTTGTTTCTCAGAAACCGGAACAAGGTTGGAGACCCATTCGGTTAAAAGGACAGGATAGATAAAGCCAGATTTTAGAAGTTTTTTAACTTCTGCCTTTATAGCTGCGATTTTCTTGGGATGAACCGAGTGAATATTTTTCCGAACCGGTTTCGCGTCAGGGTAAGTTTTGATTTCGTGTACGACGATGGAAGGGTCGATCCCTGACATTTCCTTGTAACTCCATGTGAAGACATCACATAATTATTTGAATAAAGCGGTGTAAGAAGCCACTTCATCGGGTGTGCAATTAGCACCAAGGTTGATGTTTTCCACGACACCTTCTTTGATTGAAATGTCAATCGTGATCGTAGTAGAGATTTTACCCATGTTCCCCTCAGAGAGAGCATCTTGTGTGAGGATAGGAGATTGCGGAGCTTCGGTAACATCGGGGAGGAAGACAGATCGTATGTCTTGTATTTCTTCCAAAGGTTGAAGAAAAGAGGATCGATGGTGGTTGTCATCCCATGTTAGATCATCAATGATAAGCATTTCCATGATAGATTCGTCCAAAGGAAAAATTTGGGAAATGTAATCAACGACGGATGATAGGGAATCTAACCACGAGGGCAACGAATAAGTATCGGGTGGCAATGAATGTGAAGTGTTTGAAAAGGGAGAAGCGAATTGAATAGCTATGTATGTGGCCTTGGCTAGGCTCAGTGGCATTGTGTCCCCGAGCACATCGAATTCCAAAGGACTAGGCACAACCCAAGGCCCTGATGATTCCAAGGATTGATAAGGCATAGTCGAAATCATATTGACAGCGGCAATATGATGTGCGATAGGTGGAAGTGGTGTAGGGAAGGTACCCATGAGGCTAGAATCTTTCAATAAGCCAACACCAACGCTTTCATACGTAACCGGGTGGTCTCCCAGAAAAGGAATGTTGTTGGTAGCAGGGATGCGAGCATCGGGTGTGCAAAAATCGAGTCGATCGATGGTAACAATTTTTCCTTGATGGGGGAATTGTACACATCGAAACACCGATGAGGCTACGACAGTGATCGCGTAGAACCAACAATCCGTGAGGATGAAAACCTCGTCCATCAAAGGCACGTAACATGGTAGCGGATTTGTTAAGGGCAGGTGATTTTAAGCCTTTCCAACAAGTTAGAGACATGACACAGGTGGAGGCTCCCTCGTCCAGGATAGTTCGGTGGATTTGTTGATTGTGAACAATCACATCTATTTGGAA
>SNQJ01S0060199.1:46310-57086 GCA_010110895.2 Picea sitchensis
TGATGTGTTTTAATTTACATGTAATTTACAATTTTTATTTCCTTAAATATTATATGTGGGCGAGATACCGATCCATGATGTAATTAACTAACGAATCCGAAACACTATTAAGTTCTCTTGGAATGTGTCTATATTCAATGTAATCGAACATTCGTTCAAGACGACAAACTTGTAGGTGGAGACATAGCAGGATAGGGCTACGGATAGCGTAGATACGGTTGAGTTGATAGACCACGACTTGGGAGTCTAAGTAAACAATGATACAAGAGATTCCTAGGGAGGAGGCTTGGGTCAACAGTCCGATGACAGCATGATATTCTGCCATGTTGTTGGTTTTTGGTCCTAAGAGATACCTCCTGAACTCACCACCTCGTAAAATTGGTAAATAACCCATGCTGCCGAAGCAATGTTCCGGGTATGTCGACTAGCGCCATCCACAAACCCAAAAAATATAGGAAAGGAAGACGTCATCTGTGCATGAAAACACAAGCACAGTCATGAGTGGAAAAGGTAAAGACTCGAGCACACGAAAGAAATAGACACACCAAACTAAAATACAATAATGTACAAAGTACAGATGCTGGGTAATAGAAGCACAATACCTTTTAAGGTAAAGCCCGTTTCGGGGCTCTCCCAGGGAAATTCCATCATGATCTACTAATTCATAGGCACCTCTGTGTAGAGCACGCTTTAGGATGTAAGGACCGTGCCACAGAGGTTCTAACTTTCCTGTCCCCAATTTATCATGAGCTTGGTCATAGACGAGGACTAAGTCTCCTTCCGCAAAAGTCCGAGGGTGGACGGATTTGTCGTATTGACTCTTAATTCATTTTTGATGTGCCTCATTAATGAGAGCAGCATCATGACGTGTTTCATCCAGCTTGGATAGATACAAGAATCATTCTTCTTCAGTAGAAGTATGGGGCAGGAGTTCTACTTTAAGTTTGAGTGATAGAATCTCACACTCGATTGGTAGAACGACTTCAATTCCATGCACCAACTAGAAAGGAGTAAATCCAGTTGAGGTTTTCACAGAAGTGAGATAATCCCAGAGAGCGGAGAAAAGTGCAAATTCCACAATGTCTTGTTTTTCCCTACCATGCGTTGGATCATGGTTTTTAGGACTTTGTTGATGTCTTCAACTTGTTCGTTGGCCTGAGGGTAGTAAGGGGATGAGTTTTCATGGAGAAAACCCAATTTGACATGTAATTCGCTCATCATATGGTTCTTGAAGTGTGCACCATGATCAGTGACAATGGCATGTGGTACACCAAAATGAGTTATGATATGGTTGAAAAGAAACAGAGCTGCAGTACGACCATCATTCAGGAAGGTAGGCATAGCCTCAACCCATTTGGTGAAGTAGTCGATGACAATGATTATATAACCGTGCCCCCCGACTGAGGTAGGCTTACACTACATGGAATCGATACCCCAATTGGCAAAGGGTCCGATGGCAATAATGGGGTGCAACGCAGTAGGGTGGGTGTGTGCCTTCTTGTTAAAGACTTGGCAGGGTGGGCATTTTTTGACGGCCTCGATGCAATCTTTGAAAATCGAGGGCCAAAAGTAGCTGACACGTAGGATTTTTTGGGCTGTGGCCATCCCAGAAAGGTGACTCCCACAGGCACCAAGGTGAAAATCGTTCAAAATGCGTTCAACCTCCTCGTGAATCAGACATCATCGAAGGATGGTGTCAATACCACGACGATACAAGGTGTCATCGATGATGAGATAACGACTAGAGTGGTGACGAATGGGTCGACGCTCTTCATGAGAAATGTTGGGTTGAAAACGTTGGGTTTGAAGGTAGAGGAGAATGTCTCCGTACCAAGGATCAGAGGTGTTGATGAGGAAGAGAGATTCATTGGGGAGAGGATCTCTAGGTTCAATGTCTTCATCGACATGAGGGAGAGAACAAATAAGCTCTGCAAACACCAGGGATTTTTTTTATATGGCATTCGTAAACTCAAGATCAAATTCCTGAAGAATAACGATCCATTTAGAATATTTTCCCCCAAGTACTTGACGTGTCAAGACGTGGTACATGGGGTTGGATTCTGCGATCACCGTGGTGGTGCATAATAAGATGTAATGGAGGAATCTCTAGACAGCGATGACGACCGCCAGATCCAGTTTCTCTACATGTTAATATCGGAGTTCGGGTCCAGATAGACTCTTCCTCAGGTGATAAATCACATGTTCTTCGCCCTTGGGGTCCTCCTGAACTAACACCATCGCAAAAGTGGAAGTGGAGGCGGCCAAGTAAAGGATATAGTCCTTTGTATACTCTGAAGGGTGTAACAAGGGAGCGTGGGTCAAGGCATGCTTGAGAGCATCGAATGACCTGTTGTTCCTGAGTTTATGTTTTAAGGCTATAAAACATACCGTCAAGGAATCCGTAAATGATTTAAAAGGAAATATTTGGAAGTAATCATTTACAAGAAGGTAAAAGAAAAATCAGTTTATTAACTGTCTTTGTCTTGCTTCTTGTTTTTCTTGGATGCTAATGTCACGTTCGATAGCAGCCCACGATCGTTCTAGTTCTACCCGGTTGGTTGTTGTCTGTAAAATGGTGTTAAATAGGTTTAAAGCGATGCTAGTCTGGTCTTGGAGTCCGTGTTCAATGTTGGGTTCTCTAACACTGGGCACAGTCATGGAGGATAAATCTTTATTCGTTTATAAAAGGGTTTTTAATCAATTTGTTACTTCAGATTTCCAGAGATGAGATTAAGGAAAACAATTTCAAAATCTAACACAGAAATATAAACACATTCAAGGTCGTTTCCTAATTTTGTATCACTTTCATGAATTGTAATCAACAAATAACTACTACAGAGAAATACAAGGCTTTAATCAAGAAAGAATCTTATATTTCAATAGACAATAATGGAAGAAAAGACGAGGTTTCTAACAAGGGTTAAGTATTAAGGAACAAAATCTTCACAGGTCTTGAAATTACTAAAAGCAATTTCAGAGGAAAAACTATAAATCATTTGACATCCAAACCAATATAAAATATAACTCAATGGTGTATATAGTTTCAAATTGATTTACTTGTTAGATATAACATTAAAAGGAAAAATTCAACATAGTATGATAAACAGGGAGAAGACACATAGTTACAAAGTTGCAAGATCGAGAATCTCGTTTGCAATTTATATTATGTTGTCTTTCAAAATTGATAGTACAAAAATGGCTATCTCCAAAATTTCTGAAGCCCTTTCTCAGCCTTTTGAAATTATATTTATACATTTTTGTCAAAGTTTCACGTTGGTAACTAATCAACTCCCTAATATTATGATTACATAAAATAATGTCAACCGTTTAAAATTTCTTTTAAAATTCTAATAATAAAAAACATTTAAAAAAGTTTTAAGTTTGCTTTGATGAACTTCCTTTCTCTGTTTCAACGCACTAAACACATTTTCCCAAAAAATTTACTAAGATCTTGGGAGCCTCGGGTATCTCATTTGATTCAAATGAGAAAAATCTCCTCTGTAATTCGGGCAACCGACTTTCTATCATACTTTCTGTGAATTTAACTGTTTTCAATTTTAAACTCAAAGTCACCATCCACTTGTTAATCTCTGTGATGTTGATCAATTTGATTTTCGAAATCTCTGCTTTCTTTTCCTTGATCTCTTCTCTAAACCTGAGCTGATGCTTGGCTATATTGACTTCGCCTAACAATCCAGAACAACCGACTGTTCCGATATTCAATGAATCTCTTTCAAAGAGATCGAAGATTTCTTGGCAATCTTCATTAACTTCTTTTCTGATTCTTTTATATTCAGCCAATTTTAATTCCCATACTTTTATCATTATATCCCCTTTTACATGTTCAGAAATGGATAATTTCTGAGTTTTTCCAATTTCTTCTTTTAATGAGGAAGCCACTGCTTTCTGAAAAGTAGTCCTTCCTGCTTTCGCCTCTCTTTCTTTCTGTAACACATTTTCCATGGACTTATTTGATTCTTGGAAATAATTCTGGATTATTTCCAGATTCCAGAATACTTTCTATTGTTCCTTCTCTATTCTTGCATATATCTCTAATGCCTACGTCCTGAAATGTTCAAGCTCAACTACCTGGTTAGTAATAAAATTAATCTTATCATGCAACTGTTTATTTTCTTCTCCTAGCTTTTGAACTTGTTCCTGTGTGACCTATATTAAAAGTTTTTCCTTATCCAAATATTTATTTAATTTTTGGATTTCTTGCATATCTTTGAGTCTAGCTTGTTCTATAACTTTTTGTATTCCCCAACCAATATTTCTTTCATTTTCCTTCAGTCTGTCTTGCAACTGGATTATTTCTTGATCCTTCTGTTCTAGCATAGTTGTTAGGTTTCCCACAGAATATATATTAGCTGATGCTATAGCACCCATTGTTCCTGCTAATTCTGTAGCAAACTCTCCATCCTTGAGTTTCTTTCCATCTATGATAACTCTATGTTTCTTAATCGATCCTTCTCCTCTAGGATGAATTTCCTTTTTCAAGACAACTCTTCGCTTTTTGCTGAAAAAGTAATCCGATGGGGGGATTTCATCTCTTGAAATCGGCTCTAGGTCACTGACATATGCAACTCCTTCATGAGGGGTTCCGAAAGTAGACTGTAATGGGGTTAAAGAGGTGATAGGACTACCAATCTCTTTTGAAGCAGTTCCTCCTATCTTTTGTGTAACATCATTAAGAATTATTGGACTTGTTTCTAGTCATTTTCCTTTCTCTGTCCCTGTTTATTTAATATGAGAACCCTCTGTGTTTTGAGGAGGTATTTCATCATCCTTCATCTTATCTTTATCATTGGCTTTACCCTGAGTATTACTTTCAAACCCTGGAGGGGTTTCTTCCTGTTCTGGCAATGAGGTCAAAATTTCACCCTGTAAAATCTTCGGAAACAACTTCGCCTATGGTTTTGAAAATATGCAAACCCATCCTGTGAGTCAGGTGGCAAGGCCTGTACTTTGTTCTGCACTTCCTCATAAGACTTAACATCTTTGAAAATATCATCATAAACAAAAACTTCATGTTCATATGCTTTTAAATTACAATGTATGTAATGCCAACTAATTATTTGGTAAGGGTCATGTTTTCTGTGCTCGATGTCTACTAACTTTACTTCCTCCAATGACTCGGCCTCTGCCTTAGAATGGCCTAAGTTTAATAAAGTAAATTTCCCAACATGAACAGGGAAAGATGGCCATGCTTTTTTCTGAAGGGCTTTTAATTCTAACCCAATACCACCCTTGGCTAACTGATGAGCTATTTCTCTGCATACTAATCTATCTGGTAATAATTTCAGGAGTGCTTGAGGCAGAATGGAACAACCATAAACCCTAATATAGGAAATATTTTCTTCAATAAACCAGTCGGCAACCGATTTGAGGATTTCTATGACTGCATCAGAAATGCGAGGGGGTTCGCATCCAATTTTTTTTTTGTGTAGAGGAATAATGACAAAATGACAAAAATCATAAAAAACATCTTTAGCATTTTCTTCCCAGAGAGTTGAGTGGTATTTATGAACAGGATCTGGGCAAGAAACATTCCAACTCCAATTCATTAATGGAAAGGGAGTCATAAAACAAATGGAATCCATAATATATGCAGACATATAAAAAGACACTGTCTGTCCCTTTGACTTGGCTGCTTTATAATTTACAAACTCTTGCGTTAGGTTATCTGACAAAATTTTATGCCAGTTAAAACTACGTCCTTCTGAAACTTCCTTTAAGAATGGTACCCAGTCTGCATGAAAATGACAGGGATCCTTTCTCCCATAAAGTCTGCATAACATCATGGCTATATAAACCATATATTCATTTAAGGAGGCCGAAGCATTAATTCCATGAGCGTCGGCCCTAAACTTTTCTTTGGACCTCGCTCATCCTCTAATCATGTCAGGATATGTTCGGCCTACCTCAACACATTCCTTTCTTTGAAACTCAGCTAAAAATTCAGCATTATAATTCGGCGAAAGTTTATACATTACTTGAATGTGCTCAGGCCTGAATGAGCCGACGACAACTCCTTACTCATTCAGAATGCTTCTTGTTGGGATATCTACCTTATCAAGAGCCCAGCTGATCATATCAGTATATGTCACCAGCCTCGGATGCGCAACAACTTTATGAATCTCAGACTCAACAATGTCTCGGAGATGATTTTCAGAATCAGGGTCGACATACTTTACCTCGTCCTCCAGCAATTTGGTAATTCCAGTCCATAATTTGATGCAGTGTATGGCATGTGGAGTGGTATCTGAGATAATATCACCTTCCTGTGCTTCTTCATTTTTCTTCGGTTCTTTTTTAGGCGCCATAGATCTGCGTTTGTCTTGAAAACTTGTCACAAAAAGTGGGTGAGTAAGCTCAGCTTTAGAATGAAAATACAGATGTTTTGAACGTTTACTTCGAATATATCATAAAACTATCGAGATTTGTACATCTGTTACGAAGTTAAATCTCTTAATGCAAAAGATATTTTCGGAGATATGCATTTAATGTCTGTACTTAGGCTTTCTCGGTGTTTTCAAATATAATAGAAACTTAATCGGACAACGACGTGTTAATGAACATTCAAAGAAAGATTAACTTTAAACCTGTTTAGAAAGATGATTTATTAGTGTTAATTATGAGTTAAGTCTGAAAACATGACTTTTCAGGATTTCGGCACTCTTGATGTTGAAAGATATGTCATCGAAGAAAACCCGATCGCTAAAATCGTGAAATCGTGAAATATTAATTAAAAATTAAACTTTTTTTGCATATTAATTAATCGAGATTAGACCTTATCGGGATTTCATTAATTTCAATTCCGGACATCGAGATTTCGAGAAACTTGATGGCATGAGACGTGCTCTCATGGAATCACGAATCTCGAAATCGCGAAATCGTGATGGCCTGTTTTTCTTTTTAAATATAGTATTTAACTTATCCTACTTAACTGAATAATCATGATTAGGGTCAAAACATCATTAGTTTGGTTTTAATGTGAATTATGAATCGAGGTTTCGGAAATCGGGAATTTGGGAAACACGATGACAAGATATATGATCTTATTGAACCGCGAATCCCGATATTGCGACGTGATTAACTTAATTTTTAAACCCTCTTAAATGAGAATTAAGTAATTTGTATTTTAATTAAGTCTTAAAGTATCGAGAGATCAGGGATCGGGGTTTCTCGATTCGATTTGCATCAAAAATTTGTTTACGGAAAACCCCGAATCCCGATTTGAATGAAAAACTCGCGAATTTAAAATTATACTCCGTTTAAATAATTTTTTGAAGAGTGTTGGAAAATTTATATTTTTGTAAACTTTTATCCATTCTTTATACAAAAATAATAAATAAAAAAGGTATCGTGAATTTAGAATTGACGAAATTCTTGTTTTAGGAAAGCCGAAAACTTAAAGCCTCAAAAATACAAATCTAGGCCTTAAAAATAAAAGATTTCAAGATTTGTTTCAACATAGGCTCCAACTGGGGGCCTCGTCTCCCTGCGGGATGAGGAGAACATGTAGACTAAGTGGCTTTATTGGGTAAATGGTGTCAAGGGTTTATCTCTGATAAACTGTTCAAGGAGAGGAGAAAGAGATTATATAAAGCCTTTGAAAACCTTTTCCAAAACTTCTTATTTGCTTGAAACTCAGTTATAGTCTTCTTCAATATTCTTCTTCCTGTCCCAAAATTGGGTTAGTATTGAGATGATTAGAACAATATTTGGAAACTCAACAGATTATTGTAAATTTCATCTTGCATCAATCGAAATAAAATTTATAATTTTTAAAATGGGAAGCTCTATTTTGACTTAAGATGAATATCCGGTTTTGAAAAATTGATAACTAGAATAGAGTTATAGATAAGTATGAAAACCTTACAGACACCTCAGATATTGCTTCACTGTCAGCGGGCCTATTCAGTACCCTGGTGAAGTTATCTGTCCCTTTTTACTGAATTTCCTTTCACCGCTTCAAGCGCTAATTTTATGCTTAGATATTGCTTCACTGCCAGTAGGCCTGTTCAGTACCCCGGTGAAGTTATCTGTCCCTTTTTTTATATTTAAACGAGGGAAATCATTTAAATGAATTTCCTTTCATCGTCTGTGGGACTAGATGGGGGCAATCAAATATGAATTTCCTTTCACCATCTGTCTTATAGTTAGCTTATGCATACGAAGCGGGGGCAATTAGTGATACTTAATATATCAGGGGTGGTTATCTGTGTAAAAATTTACAATAGAGGTTTGTCAACTCTTTTTGATTATTCTAGAACAATTTTCTCAACTTTCAAAACCCCTCAATCTATAGAGAAAAAAAAAGGGAAAATTTATTTTCAGGGGTTTTCTTTTGAGCAAGCTTAAAACCTCTGACAAAATGTTAAGAACTTGAGATAGTCAAAATCAACTCAAACATAACCAGTTTTGGTCAGAAATAAAGAACTATGTAAACTGACCTCACTGAATTTAATCATTTGTTGATTTTCAAGGTTAATACATAATCTCTCCTACTCTGATAAGAAAGTCCGAAAACGTGAAAGATAGTATCGAAGGTAAAAAAAGAGATTTTCAATAATATGAAAGTCGGAAAACCTAGGTTACGGTTTCAAAAATAACTCTTTGGACTCTTTTCTTTATTTATATATATATAATTATATTTTTTATTTTTTTTTAAACACTTAACTGATTTTTATTTATTTACAAAATGCGAATGAGTTTTTTAGAAATGAAAAACAAAATGGTATATACAATGAGTTTTTTTTTTTTTTTGGATTAATTATTCCATATAATGCTTTAAAAAACGCCCATTAACAGGGGCATTCAAGATCTTACCATCCAAATTTTCAAGCAAAAACAAATTTTTTCCTTCAGAAGATGCTACCTTAAATGGTCCATACCAAATATGATCGAATTTACCATTTTTTCCTGAATCTTCTTTTCGAGCATCCCACCTCAAAACCAGATCTCCTGGGAGAAAGTTCCTTTCCTTGGCTTTACGATCAAATAATATCTTCATATCATCCTGGTACTTCTGCAATTTTTCATCTACTACATCTCTGTGTTGTTGAACTTCAAT
Organism: Picea sitchensis; assembly: GCA_010110895.2. Taxonomy (NCBI): domain Eukaryota; kingdom Viridiplantae; phylum Streptophyta; class Pinopsida; order Pinales; family Pinaceae; genus Picea; species Picea sitchensis. The sequence goes on from SNQJ01S0060199.1 coordinate 55,390, forward strand.
GAGCTGGTTTATCCTTCTTGTGAGAGGGTTTGGCTCTTCCTTCTCGTCTTGCCATAGTTTCATCATAGGGAGTGCTAGATTTATGGGCAACACTACATCTGTTCCATAAACTATTTGAAAGGGAGAAGTACCGATAGACTTTTTTGTGCCTATCCGATTTGCCCATAGAGCATATTTTAAATGTAAATGCCAAGATTTTTTATTTTCATTTAAGACTTTCTTGATTATTCTGATCAAGCTCTTGTTAGAAGATTCTGCCAGACCATTTCCTTGCGGATAGTATGTTGTAGAATGTCCCAACACAATATTATATTTCTGGCAAAAACTGACCATTTCCATAGACTTGAAAGCCTGCGGATTATCTGTGACTATCTTTCTAGGACAGCCGAACCTAGACAAGATATTTTCTTCTAAAAAGTCTATAACTACTGAATCAGTGGCCTTCCTTCTTGGGATAGCTTCCACCCATTTGGTGAAATAATCAATAGCGGTCAGAATCCATCTATGTTGGGCACTTGAATGAGGATTTATCTCACCTATGAAATCAAGTCCCCATTTTTGAAAAGGGGCTTTTGCCTTGACTCGGACTAATGGCATCACTGGTAACTTATGTTTTCCTGCGAAGAATTGACAGGGGCTGCAAGCTCGTACCTTAGCATTGACATCTGGGAAACGTTTAGGCCAGTAATAACCAACTCTCAAGATTTTATATGTTGTAGCTCTCCAAGCATGGTGACCTCCACATACTCCTTCATGAAATTGACTTATAACTTCCTCTGTTTCTGATTCGACCAGATAGACTAAAAGGAAACCAAGCGGGTCTTTCCAGTATAATCGTTTCTCGGAAATACAGTATTCAGCTGCATGCAGCTTCAGTGTTCTAGCTTTGGAAGGTGACAAATCATCTGGACATTTCAAAGTTAACAAGTATGTTACTATGTCCTTGTACCGATTTGATGACGTGAATTTCTCCTCGATCTTGTTTTCGACTATTTGGTCATCAAGTTCATTCACATCTATCTCTCCTTCTTCCTCCTGAGCATTGTTTATCCCAAGAGCCCTGAAATTGGATTCAGCTAAACGTTTAGCTAAACCCTGTCCTTTTACCAATTTGGTCGGTTTAACCTCCAAGTCAAACTCTTGAATTTTTGCAAGCCATCTTCCTCTTTTACCATCACTGTCTGCTTGAACCAAGATATCTTTTACAACACTAGTGGGTACATATGCGATCACTTTAGAATGTAACACATACGTTCTGAAATCTTTCAATGATTTTACCATAGCATAAGATTTCTTTTCCAGTATATTGTATTTAAGTTCAACATCTCGGAGGCTTTTTTTAAAGAAGGCTATACGTTGCTCAAAACCTTCTTCATTCTTCTGAAGGAGTACAACAACAAGCGTGTGTTCAGAGGCAAATGAAAAAATGAGAAAATCTTTAAGATAATCTGGGCTCACTAGTAGTGGTGCCTCACTTATAACTTTCTTAATGTGGGCAAAGGACGCCTTAGCCTCGGCTGTCCACTTTAATTCGTTGTTTTTTCTGAGCATATGTGTAATCAATTTAACAATTTCAGCGAAGTTAGGAATAAATCTTCTCAAGAAATTTATTTTCCCTAAAAATGATTGAATTTCTTTAACATTCCTAGGAATAGCTATTGTATCTATAACCTCTACTCTTTTAGGATCAATCCTGA
>SNQJ01S0060200.1:0-39441 GCA_010110895.2 Picea sitchensis
ATCCAAACCATTCAGATGCCACCTCACCATGGAAGTTTCTCCTTCTAGAAGATTCGAGAAAACGCTTGTTTTTCCCACGTGTAGGCATTCTCGCACCCTGCCTATAGAGAAACCTGCAAACCTCTCGCAACCTAGCTATGGTGCAACCTGCGAGAATCAGGCATTCTCGCACCTTGCCTATATAGCAACCTGTGAACTTCTCTTTTTACAAAGGAGAATGCAACTTCTTTTCTCAGGAAAAGTTCTTCTCTTTTCTTTCTTCAGGAACTCAGGCCACTGACCCCTCTGAAGTCAACAGATAAGTTTACATCATTAACGGTCATAGGGATGACGAAAATAATGTGTAACACCTTTAATATCCCTTTTGGCCTATAAAATAAAGGGTTGGGGTCCCGGTCCCATTGCAAGGAGAAGCACGAGAGCAAAGAAACTATGCCCATTTTATCAATCCCCCTTTGCCCCAATTGCAAATCCCTTTACCATTTCCCTAAGAGAGAACTAAAGAGGAGAAGAAGACGTGGAGGGAGTTGATGCATGGTGAAGAGGAGCGCAGGACCAAGTTCGAGGAGCAGTGTCGGTCTCATGTTGTAAGTGACTTTTTATGAGATTAATATAAAGAAGTATTTTTTTCGTCCCGCCAAATGACGTCTTAAACTTATATGATTTGTTTACATTTCTTGTTTATCATGTCCAACCCACTAATCCATATGTAGAATGCATGCTTGTAGTTTCTTGTTTGTCTTTTGATGAATGCAAGTCAGCCTTGGGAGGAGATTTTCAGTCAGGAAACAACCAAGTGCAAAGGGATCGACACCAGATGCGGAGTTTAAGGTAGGCCTATCGGATCCCTCTCTCTTGTCTTTTATGTATGATTGTGGGGTAATGTTGAGATAGTGATTAAAAGTATGAGACTTTAGACGGTTTTCTTTGCCTACACTTTAGACCCTTGGTGTAGTTCATAGAGGGGTTTTCCCACTATAGCAAAATTAGTGACCATACTGGGGAAGCCTCTAGGGTCTTTGGGGATATTTGTTTTGGGTGCTTTGAATCAGTTTATTTATTGTTTTCTGAGTTTCTGTGAGTTTCTATGTCTTTAAGGGATGCTGGTCTTCCATACCAGTATTCTCTGCCTATGTTGGATTGTTGTTTTTTTCATTTTTTTTGAGGAATTGTAGAGGTGTACACCGCTTGTAATGGGCCTTCACACGTGCATACGCACCCTGCCCTTGGACAACCCACGTACATACGTTGGTTATTAAAGTGTCAGTAGCGTGCCTGTTGAGAAATTTCTTTTAAAAAGAAGAGGCAGCCATCCTCTTCACTGTCAGGAGTCACACTCTTCAGGGGTTTTCTTGATCTAGTACTGGTCTTTGTTATAGGAGTCTGTAGCCTAGGTCTGACTTCAGTTTAGCTTTCTTTTGACAAAATATTTCTTGTGTTTTCTTTAAATAGGGTTTTTAGACAAGTTGGTGAGTCTGCTTTGATCTACCTTCTTGGTATTGTCAGTGACTCCCTGCGATCTGCGATTGGGCCAAAAGCCATTTCTTGGTCTTGTCTTGTCATCATTTTTCCCTTTTTTGCTTTGGAAGAAAAGAAAAGAGTTCATTTTCAAATTTATTGTTTCGAAGCATAAAACAATAAAAAAAATCTTTCATTTATTTGTTTGTTAAAGTAGTTTAGGTTCAGTTGCTTCCTTTACCAAGGAAGAAGAAAGTTTTCTTAAGTTCTTTACTTGAATGCTTAGGAAATTAAGTAGCTCGTAGTCGAGCGAAATCTTGTTTTGAGTTTTTCTTTTCAAAGATCTGAGAAAATTAGTTATGAAAAGTTTGGTGAAAGAGTTTCAATTGGAAAATCTTTATTTGTGAAGAAAGAAGTACTTTTGTTTCCAGTATCATCTTATGCTCTTCTCTTTCGTCTCTTAAAGAACATCATTGGTTTCACTTTCGTTCCTTTTGACTTAAGACAGCCACTAAAATTAATGCTTAATTAAAAGTTATTAGACTTTTTGTTTAAAGGGTTCATCAATTTAGTCTAGGCTAGATCCTTGATTTAGGATTGGAGAGGAAACTCTTCAAGGCTACAAAAAAAAACATAAGAGTCTGAGCTAGGGAGTGCTTAAAAGTCCATTAATCGTGAAAGTTATTTGGGACCCCCCTCTAACACAAGGGCTAAACACGAGGTCACGTGCAGAAAGGTAGCGGAGATAACCCCTCCAAAGTCGGACCAAGCATAGTGGGGAATGCATATAGAGGGCTTATCTTGGGATTATGTTGATTACATTTTCCACGGAGCTTCGTGGGTCTCAAATCCATCTGAGGTCCTCAGTCATCTTCTGGAACAATTGCTTTTGATACCCTTGATAGGTTTCGGGCTTGATACCCTGCTCATTACAGTCCACCTAACTGTTGACTATACACGCCTGATGACTGTTCGCGCGTTGGAAACCTAGTTGCCTTTATCTTAGGGACTTACACAGATGACTGCGGGGGTAGACTGTGGTACCTAGGGAATACATCGGGCCACACTTTGTAGAGTATACCTAGAGAGTTCTTTCGTATTCAAGTTTCACTTGCACCGGTAAGTTGCTCTAGTGTTGGTTGTTGTAACTATTCTTCCAACTAGCTAGTGATCTACTTGTCTTACCTCATAGGAACTTTTTATAGTGTGTGTTGGTTTTTTAAATGATTATAGAAAGCCCTAGTGTATCTTTGATCTTATCACATAGTGGAGGATCAGGAGCTCCGTCGGTCGCGAAGGCTTTTGGGCCTATCACTGGTTGATCTTGAGCCACCCCCACCACCGCTAAGGCGAAAACTAGACCAGCAAGGGTCTTTTGAGGTGACCGGGTTACAGGAAATTGTGCCCAACTCATCTCCGAGAGGAGAACATTTGATTCTGGAGGAACCAATCATTTCTTACCTCGGAGTGCAAGCTCTTGGTCCGTATAACCCTCCAATCACGGATCTATCAGTGCCCATCGTCGTACAGGTTCAACCTTACGAGCATCAGGTAGTGTCACAAGCAACGATGGAAACAAATGTTGCTACTTCTTAAGGGAATACTCATATTTCCTCTACAGTTGTCACTACAAGGGGTGTTTTGCCTCCTAACTAACCGTCGTCAGTCCGAGCCACTATGGTCTCGACTGCCTCTACCTCGGTCAATGGTCTGATTTCGTCTATGGTGGCGATCACTGCTCCTTTTACCCAGAGTGCGACAGACCCTTCGTTCTCATACGGGATGCCTGGCTTTGATATGAGCACTGTACTTTCCTACTCCACTCTACAGACATTAGATCTCAGGGCAGGGAGCTCCAATTCTCCTCTACAAGGATCTATGGGAGGCACTTCAGCTAACTATAACGCTTTCCCTTACGGAGAGGATCATATACCTCCTTCGTCCCCTTCACTCGGTGGAGCTCACCAACATTCCGCCAGGCCGAATGTAAATTATAGTTCACATGGAGCAGGGAGTTAAGGACTACCTTCTTATAGAATGTCGGTAGGTTCGACACCATTCTCTTTGTTAGACGCGTTTTGTAAAAATGATTTCTCGTCAGTTGTCGTCTCGGTCGAGGGGCAACCCCGGTTATGGACAACAAAATCCTATTCAGGGTACTATTCCTGCATGGGAGGGAAACTTAGGAATTCCTTCCTCACAAGGACATTGGAATCTGTGGCAGGGATCAGTTCCCTTGCCAGGGATGTCTACCAAGGGCAACCCCTTCCATAGCCAATGGAACCCCAGGCAAGGGTCAGCACCTATGCCCATCGGATCGGCAAGGGGAAACCCTTCCCAAAATCCATGGAATGTGACACAAGCCCACCCCTTTACGTCTAATTATGGGAGTCAGCCAATGACATCTCAACAAGCGCAGAATCCATATGTTGGTCATGGCCATGGTTATTACCAGAACCCTGGCCAGCAACCTAACTTTTGTTGGCAACCTAGTGCCAGCCAAATTCCAGGTTCCACTTTCCCTGGTTACAATCAACAACCCAAATTATTGTTTCTAGCAACTCTGCACTTGCCAAACTTGACAAGGTTATTAAATGACCCCATCTGTCACGATCTGCATTTACCCCCTATGCCGACGAAGTTGCCTTCATACATCCCAAAGTTCAAGGCCAAGCCTAACTAATATCCAGGCGATCATGTAACTACCTTTAATTTATGATGCACGTCCAATTCTTTCAGAGACGACTCTGTCCAATTGCGTTTGTTTCAATGCACTCTCATTGAGAGTGTGTTGAAATGGTACATCAAGATCGACTGCTCAAGATACTCCTCCTTCGGCGAATTAGCAATGGCTTTCTTAAACCATTTCCAATTACCTGTGAGATACGATGTTGGCACCGAATTGCTGGCCAACTTTGAGCAAACAAAAGCGGACCATATCTCAGATCACATCCGAGAATGGAGATGTCAAAAAAGTTTGATAAAAGTTCCAGTCCCACTAGGATTCTTGCTTGAGTGGTTCCTTAAGTCTTTGGTACCACAGTTATCCAAAGACGTCGCAACCTCGAGGGTATTTTTAGAGGAAGAAGCGATAATGAGAGCCCAACAGCTAGAACTTATTTACTCTCAGTTTGGTTTACTTTACGAAGTTTTACCAGATGCACCACGGTCGATACTTGACAAGACCAGATAGAGATATGGACCACATGTCAATGGTATTGTAGGTTCAGCACAAACGAAGTCGCCGATCATTTGTCAAATCAATTGCAACAATTGTCAATATAGCAGACAGCGGCCAGCCAGACCATTGGTTCGACTGCTCCCCCTACTCAAACGTCGGATGTACACAGTGTGAAATCGACAAACCCGAAGGCCACCCAGCAGCCTGATGAAAAGAAGAAACGACGAAAGAAGGGTAAGGGGGATAAGAAACCTACCAATAATGTTGGCGAGGGAAACACTGAGAAGAAGAAGTTGAAGTATCCTTGTAATATTTGCAAGGAAGACCATCCGACTCACCAATTCCCTCGGCTTGCAGAGGCCCAGAATTTATCGGCACATATACAGCATGTCGTGTTAACAAATCCATTTCCACATGGGCAAAATTTATCTCAAGCCTCTTCAAGCACGGAAGGGGCTGATCAGGGACCCATTCTATCTTCAAGTAATCCTTCATCCGCGAATGTGTACATGATGAAAGGTAGCGTTCACATAATGACTAGGACACGCGACTATGGAATCCCAAACACCTCTAAGAAGGTTAAAGAAGCCAAAAACCCATCTCTTCCTCTCCAGATTGAGAAGACGTTGGGAGAAACAATGACACACATCCCCAAAGTTGCATTCAAGAAAGCTTCTCACGACCCAAATGCAAGGGCCGCCCAAAACTACTTTGTGGTGGAGGATTTGTCACAAACCCCTTGTGCGATGTCAACTTTGGAAGTCCTCCAGAGATACCCTTCCCAGAGAAAAGATCAGTTAGCTGCCTTAGGATCTGCTGAGACTTGTAATCTGGGAATGATCATGCTTGATACGACCAACTTAAAACCTCATATTCCTTACCACGTAGCATTTCAGATAGTAGTGGCTTACACCACGAAAACTTTTACTTAGAACATTTTCCACATAGTGGTTGATGAGGGTGCCTCGACATGCGTGATGTCTTTAGCATGTAGGAAGGCCATTGGCCAACCCGTTTTGTCTCTGTCACCTACTCTTCTTACCGTTTTTGATGGTCGTTCATTCCAACCACATGGAATCATCCCCTCTTTTCCCGTGCAGTTAGGAGGGAAGACCATGTGCATCGAAGTTGAAGTGGTCGATGCATCTCTCGACTAAAATCTCTTGATAGGAAGGAGTTGGACCTGCGCTATGCAAGCAGTGGTCGCGACATTTTTTCGGGTCTTGTTGTTTCCACACGAGGGCCAGATCGTGACCATTGATCAATTATCCTTCTCCCATCCTGACCCTTCATCGAGGGTATCCACGGTCTCAATGATTGATAACCCTCAGCCCAGCATCATCAACGTAGGGGTTGGTTTGTGCCCACCTTTGATGGGTACTTTCGATTACCCACCTCCGACCGGCAATGTCCATTAAATGTCGGTTGTCCCCGACGAGCCTAGGGCCGAAATCTTTCAAATCTCATCATTTCGCACGACTTAATTTAATGATCTGTGGACTCTTCCTTCTTCATCAGCCATGATGGAAGGAATAGGGCACCATGGCATGGCCATGCCTTTGTCAGCGACAGAAGTTGCGTACTCTACGGTCCAGTAATCTTCTGTCGACCCCAATCTGACTTCCGCACAGGAGTTAGATCCGGTTTTCGAGCCTATATGGGCTCAAGGTTCCCTCGCCGATAATAATTCTTTAGAATTAGTCTTTCCCTCAGACGAGGCGATTATTGAGGCAATGACTATTCTGGACAGACCCTGGGATGATCTCCATCATAGATCTTATTTTCTCCCAAAGTTAAGAAGAATTGAATCAGGTGAATTCACTCTGACTATGACTAGAGAAAAGGCTTCTCCTATCAATCCTTTGTCTACGCACATTGTTTACGCTGAAGGAAATATGGAAACCATTGCTCAAATGATATCTATCGATATCTCCAGAACCCATGGAGTCATGGAGAATATCTTCGTTGGAGAGGACTGCTCCCCCGAGGAGATTCAAATCTACACATATTTATTTAAATAATTATGCAACATGTTTGCTTGGTCTTACGAGGAAATGTCAGGCATAGATCCAAGAATCATCGAACATGAAATCACAACATATCTTGATGCTAAGATGGTCTAGCAAAAGCTTCGTCCAGTCAATCCTCGGAAAGCAACAGTTATTAAGGATGAAGTAGAGAACCTACTCCAAGTTGGTTTCATCTGCCCCGTCCAATTGACTCAATGGGTGTCAAATCCCATTCCAATCAACAAAAAATAGGGTACGATCTGCGTATGTACGAACTTCCATGATTTGAACAGGGCCTGTCCAAAAGACAATTTCCCCACACCATTTATTGACCAAATAGTCGATGAATGTGCAGGTTGTGAAGCCTTTTCTTTCATGGATGGTTTTTCAGGATACAATCAGATACAAATCAAGCCCGAAGACCAACACAAAACCACTTTCATCTAATCATGGGGTACATTCGCTTATCGGAAGATGCCTTTTGGTCTGAAAAATGTTGGAGCTACATTTCAACGGGCCATGTCTTTTTCTTTCCATGACCTCAAACACATAGTCGAGGCTTATCTCGATAATTTAGAGTCACGATCTTGCAAGAGAGATGATCATCCCGCACAACTCCGACTTATCTTTCAACGATGTCGCTACTACTGAATCCGCTTGAATCCAAACAAATGCAGTTTTTGCGTCACATCAGGTCGTCTTCTTGGTTTCATAGTTTCGACAATAGGGATCATGGTCAATCCTCTAAAGGTTGGGGTGATAGTTCAGTTTCCTCCCCCGTGCACAATCCCTCAGATTCAGAGTTTACAAGGAAAAGCGAACTCTTTACGGTGTTTCATCGCAAACTATGCCGATATCAAAAAGGGTTTCATGTGTTTATTGAAGAAGAGCGTTCCTTTCCATTGGAACGAAGTCGCTCAGCGCTCTTTTGAAGCATTGAAACGCACCCTCGCATCTACCCCTCTGCTTCGGCCACCCAATCATCATAAAGATTTCTTATTATACTTGGTCGTTGCGGAATCGACCATCGGTATGGTCTTGGTTTAGGAGGATGATATGTTCTTAGAATATGTGATTTATTACCTGAGTCGAGGCTTGGTTGGACTGGAACTCAATTATTCCCACATTGAAAAACTTGTGTTGGCAGTAGTTCATGCTATCCAACGGTTCTGTCATTACATATTGTTTCACAAGACCACCATCATTGTCGTTGTGAATCTGTTTCAATACATGTTGACACGATGTGTTATCGGTGGAAAGATCAGTAGATGGATAGTTATCCTCTAGGAATTCGACTTGGATTTTGTTTCGGAAAAATCCAAAAATTCATTGATCTTTGCGGAACTCATTTCGGAACTTTCGGTCAAATCAGGTGATGTTATACCTGAAGAGTCACCTATCAAAGGATACATGTTTCTAATCGCGTCTTCGAACCCCTGGTACGGAGATATACTAGTCTATCTCTAGACTTTGAAGTGCCCTACCTCTGCTTCTCATGATGAGTGTTGTCATATACGTCATCAGGCCAAAAACTATTTCATACTCGAGGACACTCTGTATCATCGAGGTGTAGATTTCATCCTTCGCTGGTCTCTCACCCATGAAGAAGCGGAAATCGTGCTTAACGATTTCCACACTGGAGCATGTGGCAGTCATTTGTATGGGTTGCCAACAGCCCAAAAGACTCTACGAGCCGGTTAATTTTGGATGACATTAATCAAATATTGTGTTGAATCGGTCAAGAAGTGTCACCCGTGTTAGATCTTCTCTCAGAAGATGAGGGCACACCCCGCTCCCATGTTTCCCGTCATCACAGTTGGTCCCTTCACCAACTGGAGGATTGATTACGCTACATGCAACCCTCCTTCCACAAGGGGGAACTGTTATATCATCGTAGCATTATACTACTTCATGAAGTGGGTCGAAGTTATGCCAACATTTAAATATGATGGCGAGACCACAGCTCTCTTTTTGTTTAACCAGATAATAGCAAGGTTTGGCATCCCGAGAGAGATTGTCACTGACCATGTAAGTCACTTTCAGAACAAAAATGATGTTCAAGTTAACATCAAAGCTTGGGTTGAGGCTAGAACATTTGTCACCCTACTACCCACAGGCGAATGGTCAGGTGGAAGCTGTGAATAAATCCCTTAAGACTATCTTACAGGGAACGATCGATTCGGCCAAGTCAAATTTGCATTTGATGTTGTATTCATCATTATGGGCCTACCAAACGTCTGTTAAGAGTGCAACCGGTTTCTCACCTTTTCAACTCGTTTACGGGTTGGAAGTAGTCTTGCCTATAGAGTGTCAGATCCCCTCTCTAAAGTTAGCAGTACAGTTATTTCCAGACACTTCACCACTTGAAGAGCATTTATTATATCTTGAGAAGCTCGATGAGCAGTGTCAGGATGTAGCCTTGGCTAACGAGGCTCACAAACAAAAATTCAAGTGTCAGTATGATCGGTTCGTCTGTCCTTGGATTTTCTCTGAAGGCGACCTTGTCCTAGTCTATGAACAAGATAAGGACCCCCTGGGGGCAGGCACGTTCAAACCCATGTGGTTCGAACCTTTCATCATCAAGGAGGTTCTAAATAAGGGCACTTATCGTCTGGTGGACTTTGAGGGAAATGCTTTGGAAGAGCCTAGAAATGGGTTCTACCTCAAGAAGTATTACTCGTAGGTGGCTCGCCTTGGGTGACTTCTTGTAACATATGTATAGTCTTAAACATTTTCTTTTTTCTTGTCTTTTTGGTTTTATGGACGTGTCATTTTTTGATGTCATATTTTTCACTATGGCAGATGTCAAGTGAATCAGAGGTGTTCATTGGTTTTGTAGACAACGCTAGCCGGCACACTCAGAGGCTTGCTTCCGCAGCTTGGGTGATTTTCACACCTCAGGGCCAGTTGCTATCTTCAAGAGGTATCTGTTTAGATGACACCACAAACAATGTCGATGAATACAGTGCAATCTTAGAGTTGCTTCATGACGCTTTGTCACATGGTATCTCTCACCTCCAGGTCTACTTAGACGCTCAGTTGGTTGTGTCTCGGTTAAATGGGGTTTACCGTGCCTACGATCCTACACTACACTGACGGTTCCTTAGGGTACGTCTCTTAGAACGAAGTTTTGATTACATTATGTATATCGATGTTTCTAGGAGATCGAATCAAATCATAGATACTCTAGCTAATCATGTATTAGATTGGCATATTGCACACATGTAAGAAAAATCACACACACGCACATGTAAAGACATTTGTAAAATAGATGTAATCCATAAGACATAAAAAGATGAAAAATATCCTTATATTCATCAAAAAATATCAGAGTACATGGGTGGGCGCAAGCGCCTCAAAAATATGTCAAATCAGAGTCATGGGGCCTATGCCCTCAAAAATATACAAAAGGTTATCTCGGCACGTAAGTAGTCTAGCCTAGCTAAGGGTGGGGCTTGTTGGCCTTGCAGTAGTGAACAACAGTGTTCACCAAATGTCGAAAGAGCTGGACCCAGGTCTGTGGCACCCCAACTACGTGAGGTTGCATCGACGGTGGGAGATCCTCGATCTCCTCCATAGGGACTATACGAGTGAGCATGGTAAGGTTCCGCTCTACCCGTCTCAATACTCTCTCAACCTCTCCAGTTGGAGGCCCCCCTGCTGTTGTTGTTGGTCCGACAGCTCCAGTTGGTCCTGCCTCTAGTCGAGGACGCTGCCTAGTCCTCAAGAAGTTTGATGGATGCACTGGTCCCACATCTGTACATAACAGATACGTAAGTTTCAAATACTCTAGTATACAAAAAAATGATATATATAAAGAGACATAAAAATTAAATAACTTTGAAAAGAAAACTTACCCATCTCTCCTCGCTCCGCTCCGAGAGGTACAAGCATGTCAAGATCTCTAGAAAAATTGATCCCGGCATAGGGTTAGTCCTCTATTGTCAGAATCTACCATGACCACCAGTCAAAAAACTTGTCATCAAAGGCCTTGATGGTCCTCCCTCCCCCCTGTCACAGCAACAGTGTCGCCCATCTGCATAGCGCTGGAAGAGAGGCCTCGTGCCCTCGTATTGTCTCTCGAGGACTAAGATTGGGTACCCTCTCGAAGAAAAAGGAGCACAAAATGGTCCCAAACCTGAAGTTTCGGTGCTCCCGTATCTGACACTATGTCATTTGTCTCTTCATGCAATCCATCATGGTGGTACTCCAGTTAAAAATTTGTGCATTTAAGCATTGTACCGCACAATGCATGTGCGCCCGGGAAGCCTGATGTAAAGTTGTGGATCTAGTGATCCGCCCAATAAGTAGAACTATCACTTTGAGTGATAGGTTGATGACATTATGTATAGGCACCTAAGAACCTACTTTCTTAGTACCAGCCTCGCAATGGAGTCCAATCAACTCATCAATGTTGTGAGGCCCGGGGGGGAAAGTGCTCAAGTTGACTGGATCCCCTCTCCTCAAGAGACTAGTCAGGAAGTAAATGTCCTCGGTCATTGGAGTCAACGATTTCCCCTCTAGCATGAATGCCTCTACGTCAGGATGCCCGTAATATATCAATGCATTTAGCAACCTGGGTTGTGCCCTCATAAACGGACACTGGACGAACTTTAGTGACCCGCATTGTGACAAAACAGTGTTAGCAGCAGGGTCCTCGGAGACCAAAAAATCAATTTCCTCATGCTCCCTCTCTCTCCAATGCACATACATCCTGCAAAAGCAAATGAATGGAGAGTTAACTCTTGTATTTCTATTTTTTTCCACTTATTTGAGGGTGTACGTGGGTTGTCTTGGGGACAATCGCATGTGCACACTGGCAGTTTATCTTATGTCCGTGTGTACACATGGGTTGTGCTTGGACAACCCACGTACACGCAGGGCCGACCTCTTTAAAGGTCAACGCCCCCCCAAAAAAACAAAAACAAATACAAAATTGAGGAATGGGAATGCAAGAGGGGATAGTGTGTACTTACTTGGTCCAAATGGAAGTTCGTTTCATCCACTGAAGCTCCCGTAATCAACTATTTCGGCAAAGGGGTGTTTTTTTACTTTTGGTCAATTCTCAATTTATAATGGTGATTATGAGTTGCCAGGTTTCTATTTATAGACTTTTTTGGCCCCTTTTTGTCATTTTTTGGACCCTTTTGCCATTTTTTCTAGCTTGAAAATCGTTTACTATGGTTCTTGAGTTTCTCACGGGATGTTATGATAAGTGTTACTTTGGGTATTGACAATTTTTTGAGAGATGGGTCATTTTTAAAGGTCTTTTGGTAAAAAGTCATTTTTCAAATTTGTGCATGTAAGATAGGATGCCACCTCCACTTGTTGCACCTCATTGTCTTTTTCTCTTTGCCATAGGATCGATCCCACCGAATTGCGACACAGAACCCTCACTCCTGCTCTAAAAATGTCGTAATTTAGTGGTAGAGCCTACCTTCACATGGATGCCCTAGGTAGATCCTGGTTGCATTTTGGTGTCCATGCCGTCACTAACGACTATAGGATCAAGAGCCCTTATTAGTTTTTCTTGATTACGAGTTTGAGCCTCATTTGCATGATTCATTATCACTCTTGACCTCACCCTCGGGACAACCAAAACACAACGGGTCTTCTTTTAGGCCCTTTTCAGACCCTCTAAACATCAAAAGATTGTCGAGCGATCTTATGGCCCTTCACGCTTGCTAAACTGAAATTTGAAGGCACGTCTGTCCCGCGGTAGTTTACCCCTTTTTCGGTCTGTATGGTCAAAAGTACGAACAAAGGTATACTCTAGGAGTTTCGGTTCTCTAGAAGAGTATTCTCAGGTATAGATTTAACCCTTTTTCGGGCCTGAGAGACTAAACTTACGAAAAAGGAACCCCCCCCACGGAGTCCATAGTTAAGCTCTTTTCAGACTCCCTGAAATTGAAAAGATGGTCAAGTCACCTCGTTTCTTCACACTCATTAAATTGGTCCAGAAGAACATCCCTTACGGAGTCCATAGTTAAGCTCTTTTTAGACTCATTAAAAATGAAAATATTGTCGAGTGATATTGTCTTTGTCACACTCGTTAAAATGATTTTGAATAGACGTCTTCTCGGTGCTAGTTTACCCCTTTTTCGAGCCAACTAGACTACCTTTGAAAAAGGTACCCCAGTGGAGTCTCCTTTTACATTTTTTTCAGACTCCATAAAAATGAAAAACTGTCAAGCTTACCTTCTCTGGGCTCATTAAAATTACATCGAAGGACGTTATCATTGTGTCTTATTAATCGCATTTGCATTCTTGCGTCTTTGGCCTAATGTCGGCTCCATGTTGCTCTCAATTGAACCATCTAAATCATGCCTTATATGCAATCCTTGTAGAACTTTTCCTCTGCGTCTTGACACCTTAACCCATGGAGGATTTTTCCCGAGTGTCCTTTTCCTACATATGTCCCCTTGCTCTAAGAATCAATGTGTTCCTTGCACTTGGAACTAGTATGTCTTCGATACTCGATCCTCCTTTGTAACGTAACATTCTTTATTCTTTTTCAAACTTGCCAAGATTATTGAAAAAGACAAAAAAAAAATCCAATATACCCCAAAAGGAGGAAGGGAAAAATATATTTTTTTTGTTGACAGCACAATGAGTCGCCCTTGGACAAAGCACATCCTTTCGTTTGTTCGTCAATCTCTAGGATTCAATATGACCTTAGGAAGTTGTTCTCGTTACACAGAGTTGTGTCCTCCTCTATTTGGTTACCCTTCTAAACATTTGGAGAGTTCGTGTTGCCTCCTGCATCATGAACTTGTGTCAATGCCATGCTCCCTGAGTCTCATCTTTTGTCGTGCTTTTTTCCAAGGGAAGTCTTACTAAACTTTAGTCGGCCCTTCTGCAGTTTGTCTCTTGTCCTCATGCCCGGCCACCCCGAAAGACCAATCAAGTCCTTTCTCAAAATCAATGAAGTTTTATGCCTGATCATCAATATCGTCTTGTATGTTCCCGACGAGCCATCGAAGACCTCTGGGTAGTGAAGTTGTACACTCATATTACACTACTACCCGAGTTTTGAAGATTTTGAAGTTGTTGCTTGAGCTATGAAGACCTCATCTCCATCCATCGGGCGTCATTGGCTTCTTGAATATGGATACTATACATGTATATCTTTTGATTTATGAGATGTAGATACGATGTGTACTGCTCGCAACTACACTTTATACAGTTATATGACATGGATATGCAGTGTATTTGATTGGCAGCCATGATTTTATTTCATCCCGGGCATGGGTATGCCCGCCTCGGTGAGACAAATTGTTATTTTTGCAGATGGCATCTTCTGAACTCCGGTCCTTGGGATCACTCGCGTCGTACAGTGGTGAATATTTGTAATGTATTTCGTCCATCAGATGCTCTTTTGACCTCACACATTAGGGGGCATCTATTATAACCCTAAATTGCACTATGCGTGCATATCTGGCATCAGGCCATCTAACTTGTTATCTTTTCCAAGCCATCAGTGAACAAGCTCTTCAAAAAACCATTGTTTTGAAGGTGTACGCGCCCTGCACCACTACTGCCTACGTACACATGCTTGTTGACCCACTACAGCCCGCATACACTCACATAATATCGCAAAAAGTGGAAATTTTCATAGGATACTGGTTTCTGGGCCATTACTTAACTATTTTACTGCTCATATCCAGTCACCCCAACCGTTATAATCCCTTTTGGCCTATAAAAGAAGGGGTTGGGGTCCCATTACAAGGAGAAGCACGAGAGCAAAGAAACTCTGCCCATTTTCTCAATCCCCCTTTGCCCCAATTGCAAATCCCTTTACCATTTCCCTAAGAGAGAATTGAAGAGGAGAAGAAGGCGTCGAAGCAGTTGTTGCATGGTGAAGAGGAGCCCAGGACCAAGTTCGAGGAGCAGTGTCGATCTCATGTTTTAAGTGACTTTTTATGAGATTAATATAAAGAATAACTTTTTTCGTCCCACCAAATGACATCTTAAACTTATATGATTTGTTTACATTTCTTTTTTATGATGTCTAACCCACTAATCCATATGTAGAATGCATGCTTGTATTTTCTTGTTTGTCTTTTGATGAATGCAGGTCAGCCTTGGGAGGATATTTGCAGTAAGGAAACAACCAAGTGCAAAGGGATCGACACCGAATGCGGATTTCAAGGTAGGCCTACCGGATCCCTCTCTCTTGTCTTTTATGTATGATTGTGGGCTAATGTTGGGATAGTGATTAAAAGTAAGAGACTTTAGATGGTTTTATCTGCCTACACTTTAGACCCTTGGTGTAGTCTATAGAGGGGTTTTCCCACTCTAGCACTTCCTTGCAGCTTATATAGAGTTTCAAACCAAACTCCTTTCAACAACACCATTGCTCCTCGAACCATCCTGCAGGTTTCCTTTTCAAATATTGTTTTAACCCCTGCATCGTCCAATTTTCTTATAGAAATCAAATTTATGTCCAAACTTGGGATGTGTAGAACAACATGTAGTGTTCTAATCCTTCCATATATGATCCTCAACTTGACTTTTTCTCGTCCTATTATTCTGGTTGTCGAATCATCACCTAAGAAAACATTACCTCCATCATATCTTTCATATTCACAGAACCACTCCATGTGAGGAGTCATATGAAAGGATGCACCTGAGTCAACCAACCATGCCTCATGATCTGCATGTGTTCTTGAAGAATCCAAGTACACATCCCCTCCTTCTTCCTTGGAGTTATTTTCTTTTGTAGAAGGAGATTCTTCATATCCCTTCTTTTTCTCAACTTTGGATCTACCCTACTTCTTGTGGTGCCCTTCTTTTCCACATCTCCAACATACCTTTACAAACTTTCAAAGAGATTTATATATACCCTCAGACTTAGATCTCCCACTTGAGAACTTAGATCTATTTATTTCCTGGGAGCGTCCTCTTGCAAATAATGTGTATGTGTTATGTCCTTCCATATTCTTCCATCTCATCTCCTCCGACAACAAGGATGAGACTGCTTCATCAAACTTCAAGGAAGTTGTATTCCTACCTATGGCCACAACCAGACTATCCACAAGTCTGGTAAAGAACACAGTAAACCAATACACTTATATTCATCTCAAATTTTAATCTCAACAGATACTAAGTGACTTACCACAATATTGAAATTGCTCAAATGCTCTGCCACCGAGTCTCCATCTCTCATCCTCATATTATACAGCTTCTTTCTGAGGAATAGTTTATTTAGTAGGGACTTAGACTGATACAACTTCCCCAACCTATCCCATAAATCCTTGGTTGCATCTTCCTCTGACACATTCAGTAATACTAAATCTGAGAGACATAGCCAGATTGTTCTCTTCGCCTTCCGATCCAACTTTTTTCAGTCATTTGTTGAAGTTCCTGTAGGTGCAGTACCTATATCTACCGTGATCCACTGATCTTTGTCCACCAACATATATTCCATCTTGAGCTTCCACAACTCAAAAAATTTCCCATTAAACTTTTCGATCTCCATTTTCGAATTGCTTGTCATTTATTTTCACCTGAAAAATCAATATTGTAGATCTCCCACTGTAACAAGGCTTATCACAGTTCCGAGCCTAACCCTTGACCACAAAGGTGTCCCCCTGAAGCCAACAAAGCTATGATACCAAATGTAGATTTTAACCTTGTAAAATATTTACTGCAAATAGATTTTCAGTAAAAGAACAGAAAAGATATAATGGCAAATACAAACATTACATAGAGATGTTTCCCCTGGAAACCCAAACAGGAAAAACCAACATATTCTATATTCATTCATAGTGATACATTGTTTACAATACAATATACATATAGGAGCCAGTGGCATCCAAAACCCTAACCCAATGACCTGGATTAGTCAACAACCCTAATTCCTTCACCGAAAATAGAAAACCATCGGCAAAAAAACATGTGTCGAAAAATCGCCCAACAATGGACATGAAAATCGAGGCAACATGAAAAACGAGGCAAAAAATAGACATCTTTCCCGAGGCAAAAAAAAAATCTCGGGGGGAATTTCTCCCCCCTGTGCAACACAAACACTACTACTCATGCAAATAATATAACAGATACCCAACACAAAAGGAGGGATTGTGGACGAAGGAGAGGCAATAGAGGCAACCCGAAGGGAGGCAAAACGATATGAATCTGAGAGGTTTTCCCCCATCTCTTCCTCAACTCATTCAGGTTCTGTAGAAGAGGAGGAAGGAGCACCAGCAGATAAAAATATAAGAGACAAAGAGAAGGTGTTGAAAAGGAGGTATGACGCTAAAAAGAAACAAAAAATAGAAGCTGACAAAGAAAAGGCCATGGCAGAAAATGAAGTGAAAGATAAAGCTGAAGCCAAAGCAAACATTGAAGCTAAGGAAAAAGATGAAGTTGAAGTGAAAGCTACTGCAAAAAAAGAAAAGGAGCTAGCTGAAGCGATAAGAGTGGCAGTAGAATTAGCAGAGAAAGAAGCAATGGATAAACTTGTTGAGGAAGAAAGACAGAAGAAGAGTGTAGATGATAGAGAGGGTGACACACACCCAATGGACTTGGATATCCCTAGAATGTCCATCGTGGGTCTGGGAGCAGAAACAATGATCATTGGTTTAGGCCTCAGGCCCTCGAAACATTTTTGGTCAACTGGAATATTGGATCTGAAAATTTTCACATACGATAGTAAAACCAGTAGAATCGTGCCAAAAAGAGTGAAAAGGGTTCTATCAATAAAAGGAGCCCCTTTGTCATTTTTTACTCAAGTCCCTATCACAGGAGATGTCAAGGAAGACCATGTGGCAACATCTAGGGTAGGATTTTCATTTATGGATGCAACCGTAGATAATATACAGAAGCTATGCTAGCATAATGAAGAGAGAGAGGCGAGGATTAGAGAGCTAGAAGAGAGGCTCCAACAAATAAAGATTGATGAAATGAGTCTTCTCAACTTTAAGGCCAGTGCAGAAAAAGTGAGGAATGATTTGGAAGGTGTCATCATTGACATGTATTCCAATCTACATCTCTTCCAAAATGTGGTTGCAACAGTTATTGACCAAAAAAACCGAAAAGAAATGTAGCTGACACAATACAACTCTTTCTATGAAGGTATAACAGACATTGATACTTGTATAGTGGAGAATCTTGATGCACCTCTGGAGCTGTATAGACCCTCAAAATCAGCAAGAAAGGCAGACCTCTACGCATTAGATCATTTCCAACGGTTAGGGAAAAGGGAAGATAAAGAAGTAACTAAGGCAATGGGGGTATGTTCAAGGACTCACAAAGCTACCCAAGAGTCATAAGGAATGGTCATCTCCCAAGATTAGATGAACTTGGGAAGAATTTGGTCACAAAATAATTGGTGAATGCAGTCCAGGATAGCACAAGTCGAAGGAGACCGATAGTCGAAGTAGCAACCTTTGTCTCTACCGATCTTATTCACCAACATCTACTACAGTCGGTGAAGCTTCACACTATGATGCATGCTTACATGACAATATTAGAGAAAGATATGAGCGCCCTTGATGATAGCATTGTCATCATCGAAGCAACACTAGAACAACTATCATACAGAAGAATTGAATCATTATTTAACCAGTTAGAGGTTTGGATAGCTTATCTCCAAAGCAAAAGTTCATAGGGAAAGGAAAAATAGTTGTTTTTCTTTCGTCCTTTTGGTAACTACTCCAAATTTCGTCCTTTCTGCCACTTGTCATGAGGAAAGAGAAGGTGAACAGTTTTGTAATTGCCTCTTTAAGAAGAAGGTGAAAAGACAACTAGGAGTTACTAGTTTTTTTGTATAAAATAGAATAGAGGCTCCTTTGAGAAGGACTTTTGGCTTTTCAAGCTTTGTATACGCCCAAGAACTTTTTTGAGAACTTATACACTATTAACGAATATTGAGAAGCCTTGAGGGCCAGCATATTATAGAAGGAATTTTGTGTTGAAACGGATTGGAGCTTTGAACTACTTCAAGTGAAGATAATTGTTGTTTCTATGGACTGTAAGAATGTTTGTTTGTTGTAGACTAATTCTTATACAATCTTTGTCATTCTGCAGTTATTGATATTTCTTTGAATATTTCAATGCCTTGAGATTTGCGGGTTATTACAGTATACATTTTTGTGATCTAGACTAATCTGGTTACATACATATGTATGCATTTGTCTCCAATCTTCTCCTTTTGTTACATCTAACTATATAAAATTTGTGAAAGGTTTTGGTTTCATTATAACTCACAGGTTACTCTAGTGTTCTCCTAGATAGGATAGGTTAGCATAGATTAGTGATAGATTAGTTTCCCTTACATACGTGGTCTTCATTTACATCTATGCATTGCACCCACCCACTTCATCGGTACATCGAACCNTAATTGGCACCATATACTAGGAAGTACCCCTTGTTGTTGTCAGAAGAAGTTGAAACCCCCCCAGAATCAACAGAAATGGCACTAGAAGGAGGGCCATCTTTTATGGCTTATATACATGAACTAAACAATAACTAGAATCAGTCTTCAACAAGTAATCCCAACTCACAACCTACATTATTTCCTTGAGTCGAGTTTGAACAAGAATTTATTTATGAAGACTCAAAGGCTAATTTCAGAAGTGCTTCTGGTAGTCCTAAAATACATTCTGAGACTTGGTTTCGCATACCTTGGGAAGAACTTCATGAAACCCATAGAATTACACGTGCTTACGCAAAGTTGCTTGGGAAACTACCTACAGCCTCTGAACTCCCTAGGAGAAAAGTGACTCATGTAGAACATCCTAACACAAGTCCTGATTTTTACGTTGACTTTGTAGAGGACCTAATCAAAACCGTGTTACAAGAGGTCCCATAACCTTTGACCAGATTCGTGTGTTTCCTCATTGAACCTGAACAATAATTTGAGGGTGAATAATCAGAAATTACAATAGAACAACTAATGGGAGAAAACATGAACCATAGAGAAGTTATACCTCAATGGAGGGCCCAAGGAGCTCTCAATCTGGCTGGACAACTTCATGAAATTCCAAGAAGGTTTGATAATCTTCTATAGAAATTCAACCTAGACAATACCGGATCCCTGAAAGATCATGTCAACAATTTATTTTTGGCCATACATCTTCTAGGTGTACAACATGATGATGTGGTCTGTAGGTTATTTCCTTATACTTTTTTTGGAAAAGCCTCTACTTGGTATTTTAGCTTACCTGTTGGATCTATTATAGATTGGGATAGCTTTGCAAGGCTCTTTATGAGGAAGTTTGGGGAAAGAAAAATGATTGCATCTATACACAACGAACTAGGAGCCATCAGAATGGACAAGAGGGAAAGAGTGAAAGACTTTAACCAAAGATTTATTAATGTCTTAATTAAGTTTCCTCATGATGTCACTCTCGCTCAGTCATTAGCCATTGAATATTATACAACTGCATTAACCCCCTCCATAGGGATGTTTGTTAAACGATCTAACGAAAATACTTTATCCTTAAACTTTGATGAAGCCAAGACTATGGAAAGAGAGTTATCTACATATGACCAACATCCACATTATCAGAAAACTAAGTCGGTTGGAAAGAAACCACTTCTATTAAATAAGCCACATGATAGGGAGTCAAAGGATATCGATAATGTGGTCAAAATGGTTAAGAATTTATCCATTGAAGTTGTGTACCTTAAAAAGAATGTTGGTGAAGGATCATCAAAACCCCCAACTTTATGCCCAATCCTTAAGAAACTAGACAACCTACCACAACCGTCTGAACTGCCACACATGGATTTCAACTTAGATAGTTTCAGTAATGATAATTTTTGCTCTTATCATCAACAAAATCACCCCGAACGAACATATCCTCAGTGGATCAACTCTATGACCCTGGTGATAAATTAGTTGTTGGATCAATAAAGTTTAGATAATGAAAGCCATGTACAAAATTCTTCTGGTGTTTTTTATGAATCCCCCCCAGAAGTAGTTATGTCATTTTGTGATTGGTGTGCAGAATCAAATGATGAACAGATTGAAGAAATCCTTGCCGAAGATACACAAGTTGTTAAAGATGTCGCTCCAAAAAGTTATAACTTACACATCAAAGGTCCACTATCTGACCCCCCGTCTTCCAAAGAAGGTAACATTCCTCTTAGAAAAATAACACCTCCCCCTATTCTCCCAAAAGAAAGTAACACGGTCCTAGAGAAGACTAATAATAAAGTTGGCAAGACTATTGTAGCAAATAAAGATAAACCAAGCACGTCTAGTACCTGAGAATAATGAAACGGTGATTCAAGAAAAATATGGACAAACTAAGAACGATTCAAACTCACACACCTTGGATTATAATGTAATAGAATACATGAAGAAGATTAAAGCTAATATTTCCATGTTTGATATTTGCTCCCTCCGACAACAATGTGAACTCCTACACGATGCCTTCAAACCCCATGAGACTCAGACAGAAACTATCGCAATTACTGAAATCTTAATCCCTAGAAACGATACACAAGAAATTCACAAACTATAGATAGAGGGAGTTATAAACGCAACAAGCATAGGCGCCTTTTTTGAAATCTCAGGTACCACTTTTTCTACTTATGAAATTTTTAATTTTATTGTACACAATTGTTTAGCAGATTCTGGTGCCTCTTCCAATACCATGCCTTTTTCTATTTGCCAAAATATAAATGTTGTCCCACAAATAATGAAAACCAGGATCATAGAATTAGATAGGACACATGTAAAAGTAAAAGGATAACTCATATATGTTTTAATCAAAATGCCATTTGACCCTAGAGTTCATTAGACTATAGACATAGTTGTAGTGGACATACCAGAGAGTAATGGTTTTCTCTTAAGCATAGATTGGTCTGCCAAACTTCAAGGTTATTTCGCTACCGATTGGTCTCATTTGTGGCTTCCTTATAGAGGAAAAGCAAATCAAATAATGTAAACAGTGAAGAACACATGAAACACACAGTGACGGAATTGGAGGATAAAAGCAAGCCCATAAGCTTTGCTCATTCTGTTTTGGGGAATTATTTTTTCAACACTAATTATGGTTGTTACAAAGCTCAGAGCTCTGAAATGCCATCAAAATTACAATCAGGCCTCTGACCACGAACACATAATGGTGTATGTCCAGTACTAACTAACTTAGGATTTAGTTTGACTAACAAAACTAACATTCCTGACATGTGGACCATCTTCTTTGGCGGATCTAAAACACGGGATGGAGACGACATAGGATGTGTATTAATTGACCCTAGCCAAGGAAAAACACTCATATCATGATGTTTAGAGTTTGAATGCACCAAAAACATTGTTGAATATGAAGCCTTAGTGCAAGTCCTTAAAAAAGCCATTGACCTCAAGGTAGAATACCTTAAGGTGTTTGGTGATTATGAGATCATTGTCTGATAGGTGAGAAATACTATTCATTGCATGTCTTTGCATCTAAAATCCTATCAGCGAGAGGTGTGGAATCTTCTTTATTCATTTGATTCATTTAATATCAATTCTATACCTCGCGATCAAAATATAGATGCAGATATTTTGGCCAATGTAGCATCTAGGTTTGTTCCTCCTGGCGATGGTTTTTCGATTGAAATGATGTTTAGGCCTTCCGTACCTAACAATGTCACAAGTTGGAGAGTATTCGACAATGACTCTCAAATTATTAATTTTCTTAAGAGTTCAGACACGTTCCAAGATTGAGTTATCGATGATGAGGTACATCAAAAGGAGTTACAAAGTTATCGAGAAGAAACTAATAAGTTCAATACAAATTGTGTTCCGAAGAACATTTTGACCCTTGAAAAGTTATTAGATTTACAATCCAAGTTCAGAAGGCCATCTAATCCAAAGACCAATAGCTCCACTATGATGCATTTCTTGGTCAATTTGGGAACATCTGAACAGCCTAAGTATGTTAACCTGGGCACTTGTTGTTCAGATTCATAGAAATACACATTCACACAATTATTCAAGAAGTATCAATATGTTTTTGCATGGACGTATGATGACTTGAAGACATATGATACGTAGATTATACAGCATGTGATCCCCATCAAAGAAGGGGTCAACGCATTCCAACAGAAACTAAGAAAGATTCATGAAAATCTCAAACCTTTGATTCAGAAGGAACTCAAGAAGTTATTAGATGCCTGAAACATTTTTAAAGAGAGACATTCTACTTGGGTATCTAATATGGTGCCCGTGAGAAAAAAGCCAGGAGAAATAAGAATTTGTATATATTTCTGGAATCTCAATCACGCTTCCAAAAAAGATAAATATCCAGTTCCCCCAATGGAACAAATCCTACAACTCCTCTATGGATATCAGTTATTCTCTCTATTAGACAGATTTTTGGGATACAATCAAGTTCTCATGCCATAACCAAACCGATTAAAAACCACTATCAGAACTAAATGGGGGACTTATGCTTATAGACGTATGTCCTTCAGTCTTATGACCATAGGGGATACCTTTCAAAGAGAGATGGACATTACTTTCAAGGGATTGATCAGTTAGAGTGTGGTGTTTTACCTTGATGACATCATTATTTATTCTAAAAAGAGAGAAGACCACCCAAAACATAAAAAATATATTTTTGAACGGTGTATAAAGTATGGGATTTCTCTCAATCCCAAGAAAAATATATTCGTTGTTTTAGAAGGTATTTTATTAGGACACGTTATTTCTAAAGATGGGATTTTGTTGGATCCAGAGAGAACCAAATCCATTCTACAAATGGCTCCATCGCACAGCAAGAGGTCCATGCAATAATTTTTTGACAGAATCAATTTCGTAAGAAGATTTGTTCCATATTTTGTCGAAATTGTGAAACCTTTACAAAAAAATGATTAAAAAAGGACGTGCAGTTCAAATGGATTCCATTAGAGAAGGGAGCGTTTGAAAACATTAAAACTGTTATAGCCAACGCACCATATCTTCTGAGTCCTGATTTTTCCAAAGATTTCTTGATATATACATTTGCATCTGATCACTCGCTAGTAGCAGTGTTCACACAAAAGGATGAAAAATGAGATGAATACCATGTCACGTTTATGAGAATCAAGTTGCAAGGTGTTGAACTGAATTATCCTCCAGTGGATAAGAAATCCTTCGTTGTTCATAAAGCAATCAAGCAGTTCAGGCCTTATATCCTAAAAAATCACACTAAAGTCATTGTCTAACACCCAGAAGTAAGGTCATTGTTCGTTTCAAAGGAATTGAGTGAAAGACGAGGGAATTGGATGACAGCTCTACAAGAGTATGACCTCGAATTCAAACCAGCCAAAATCGTGAAAGGTCAAGGCTTGTGTAAATTAGTGACACAAGGAGTTGACATTAAAGAACAAGAGGAGGATGGTTGGCAAGATGCACCGATAATTTATACTCAGCAGGTTCCATATGTTTCATCCCTTGAAGGATCATGTTACAATGATCTTAAATATTATCTGCAACGTGGCACCACTCTGAACCATCTCAATGCTAAGCATAAAAGAGTGCTACAGCTGAAATATTTACAATATCAATTGTTACATGGTATATTGTTCAGAAAGAATTACGATGGAGTATTACTCAGATGCCTCGTAAAACAAAATGTTGATAATTTCCTAAAAGATATGCACAATGGACCAGCTGGTGGTCATTTATCCAGAGACACGATGGCCCACAAAGTGATGAGAGAAAGATATTATTGGCCCCCACTCTTCAAGGATGCTCATGCATACTCAAGGAGCTATGAAACATGTTAAAAATATGTGGGGAGGGAACGTAAATATGCTCTTCCTCTCCAACCGGTAGCAGTGGAAGAACCTTTCGAGCAGTGGGGCCTAGATATCATTGTTGAGATAAATCCTCATTCATCCAAACAAAACAAGTATATTCTAACCACGACTGGTTATTTCACGCGTTGGATTAAAGCAATACCTTAAGTCAAAGTGAATGAGGATTAGTCATAAATTTTCTTGAGAAACACATTATCACAAGGTTTGGAATTCCTAAATCTTTAGTATTTGATAATGTTACTTACTTCTCATCTTTGAAATCATCTGAGTATGCATTGGAAAAGGGGATTATTTTAAAATATTCATCCAATTACTATCCCCAAGGAAATGGCTTGGCAGAATCTACAAACAAAAACATCATCTGTATCCTTAAACGAACTGTGGTTGATCACCAGAGAAATTGGCACAATGCATTACAAAATTCTATCTAGGTGGATCGTGTCACTTCCAAAGCTTCCATTGGAACCTCACCTTACTTTCTTGTGTATGGAAAAGAAGTCATTTTACCCTCGAACATTTACCTACCTTCCCTCCAACTTACACAACAGTGTCGAGGAGGAGAATGCCCTGTCATCCAAAGTCGTATTGATACCTTGCTAAACCTTAAGGAAATACGTGACAAAACCAAAACCAAGTTGGAAGCTCACCAACAAACAGTAAAACATTGGTTTGATAAGAATTATGCAGGTGAGAAAGAGTTCCAATTTGGGGACTTTGTCCTAAAATTGGACAAGGCTCGTGAATATAAGGGGAAACATTCAAAATTTCAACAACTTTGGATTGGTCCCTACCTTATTAAATAAAAAATTGGCCTAGGCACTTTTCGATTACAAAATCTTTAGGGAGAAGTCGACTCTCTCCCTGTAAATGGCCAAGTCCTGAAACATTATATCAGTTAGCCATTGAGGCTATTGGTCACTTGTACATAAATAAATCTCGATTCTATTTTTCGTTTGATTTTGCTTCTTTAGTTAGGTTGGTTTTCTTGATCTGTTTGATTACTATCATTTTTCCATGTCCTTCTTGATAAATGCCCTTTGTGATTTTGAAGTTCTCGCAACTTAAAGCAAGTCGCATGTTTAAATGTAGCACATCTAGTGCAGAGAGCCTAAATGTCTATGTGATGTGATGTCAAATATACTTATCCCTCATACATGCAAGCCCTTTACACACTATCACAAGTCAAGATCTGGTGGAGGAACATAGCTTATCAATACGAAGAGACACTAGGAAAAAAGAGAGCCAAGAGGCTACACTGAAAAACAAATCTCTATGTTAATACGATATAAATGAAATGGTCTAGATGAAATATTTGTAGTAGGTTAGGAATCACGACTCATGAAGTTTGCTCATCTAAAATCAAGTTAGCAGATCTCACCATCATAGGTGTCATCCCTAGTGCCTTTAAAGGTTAACTAGAATCCCCCCATCCACCTATATCTCTAATAAAAAGAGAATTGAATATTATAAAAGGTAAAGTCTTGAGGAAAGGCTTTCCAGATCACATGGGACATGCAAGTATCTTCGTCAGGGCTATGGACACTCCCTGGCAGCGAAGCAAGGATTGTGGCACCAGGGTAACTTCGTCGAGGCTATGGACGCTCACTGACAGCGGAGCAACACCATAGAAATGCATTATGACTTGTATTCTCAACATTATTGATGTTCCATTTCTATTTTACTACCTACATCTTCCTTTTATCCATTTACCATGAGATTTAGATATAAATTTGAAAGCAAACTGTTAAATCGGAACAAGTCTCGCCCCTCTTTGAATCACCTCAATCTTTTCAATATCATTTTTTTCTCTCTCTCCCTTATGATTTTGTGTGATGGAGCACTCTTCCTAAAAAATTATGTGGACATCATCTTGCAAAGATCCCAAGCTTCTCCCAGTGTGTCACCATTTGTTGTGACAGGCACTACAACCCTCCATTTTTCTTGTGATCTTGTTACTTCCCTAAAAATGGAGCCCCCTTATTTTTTAGCCTAAGAGAAAGCCTCATAAGTCCCTCCTTCATCTCAAGATTCTTATGGTAATTCATGTTTCACTTGGAAAAAGAACAGTACTTAGTGTTTCAATTCAAATTTTAAATCGACAAACTTACTTCAAACTCAAGTTTGGAGGAGTTCCTATATTTCATTATGATACACAACGATATCGTGAGAGTTGGAGGAAACTCCTTCGATCATATTAGAGGAGTTACTTCTAACTCCTCTGATATGTTCATAGAACTTACCTCTAACTCTTTTGAAATGATCAGACAACTTACTCTTAACTACTTTGATCAAACCTACCCAAATGTCATAAGTAAACATTTCGCTATAAAATGGAATGGAGTTGAGACTAGTGTTATTCAACCATTTGCAATTGCAAAGAAAAAACTAAGGATAAGAGCGTCAAGTTGAACGTCATTCTAGAACCTCCCCTATCCATATCCAACACATGTCAGCATAATCCAAGTAAGGTGTCATCACCTCTCTCCCTTTTTCAAGCTAGGGTTAGGTCTTTGTTTGTTTTTACCTAGCTCTATAACCCTATTTTCCCCTTTGTTCTTCATCACTTCTCCCCTAGCCACACCTTTCCCTTTCCCTCCAGCTTTATGTATTATTCTAAATCTATTCATGGCTACGGGATACATAACCAGACGACCTTTTCCTCCCTTGACTGTGATGGATTTCTTCCCCATCCTCGCACTTAACCATTGCAAGGCCCAAACTCCTCCAAGGGACAAAGACCTTAATCTAAGAAAGCCCTAAGGCTCCCTTGTACTCCTCCAAGCTAGTCGTAGTTCTCATGATCGCTCTTCTTGTGGTTAAAAACCGTAACTTCAAAACTAGATTTACTTTCAAAGTAACTCTTCTAGCATATCAAAGAAGTTACTGCTAACTTCTCTGATATGCTCGGAAGAGTTGACATTATATCTTCTACACGTTTTTGGATTAAATGGAAACAACTCCTCCAATCATATCGGAGGAGTTACTTTTAACTCCTCTGATATGATTGGAGGACTTCCTGGTAAGTGCTATGAGCTCCTCAATACGATGACAAATCCTTATGAATGCATATCAGACATGTTACTAACAACTTCTCTTATATGCTCGAAGCAGTTATTACTAACTCCTTCGATATGCTCAGAGGAGTTGTTACTAACTCCTTCGATGTGATCGAAGGAATTGTTGTTAACTCTTCCGATGTGTATTAAGGAAGTTGTTTTCTTATGCTCTGATTTCTCCTTTATAGAGTGATTCCCAAGCATTTCACCCCAAAATCTCATTGAGCGTTGTCTACTATTAACCTGACATTTGTGAGGGGCAGCTTTCCATGTCTTGATAATTTCAGTAATTCGTATAATTGTCCGATCATTTAGTTGTGTTTCCAAATAACATGCTCTAAATTTATCTTGTATGAAGGTTTAGACATGTCACCACGAAAGAAGACGACGGCGAAAGCAAAAGGGACTGAGCCATCTAGCAGCTCCCAACAAACAGTAGAGACAAAAATTGTCGATATTGTATATGATGATACATCGAGACTCCTAGAGAAGGATGGAGAAACCTTAAAGTGGGGAGAAGTATATTATATTTTCAAGAAATCAAACTTCTTTGTGGAGTCGGAAGAACCAGATGAACTATAGGTGTTTAGGAACATCATAAAGTCATTAATTTTCACGGTGGAAGCACATCCAGTAGTCTTTCCTTGTGCAGATTCCATGCATTGGATTCTGAAAAATGTGGACATAAACTATTGATATGTATTTAATGCAAGGAAATAACCTATAGCTTTATTCGGGCCCGATGATTTAGCTAAGTGTTACCATATTGAAGATGGGAACAAAGGACTGGATGGTCAACTCCTCAATGAGTTGGAGCTTGCACCGAAATATTTATTCCTCGCATGGTACAAAGCGGATAAGCAGTTCAAGTATCGGCCCAAGAGTCTGTATCCCACGACCAATTTAAGGAGACCCTACCAGTATATGGTGGCCATGTTGTGCAAGCTATACGAAGAACCAGATGCAACTCATTTTCCCCTATCGTACATGTCCCTAATTTATTTCTATTAATATGTGGGGGTCTCGTTCAACTGGGTAGACATATTATGTGAAAATCTTAAAGCTTCCATTTTTGCGGTTACACAAGCACAACCATGAAACTTTCCTAGTTTCCATATGTTCTCATATCTTCTATACATAATGTGTACTACTCACATGTATCCAAATATGGGATGGAGTTGGTTGCCCACCGACGTCACTATCCACATCTACTACAAAGTGCTTTGGTAGCATAAATATTGAACAAATTATCAAAGAATATACAAGCACTTCCTTGCCCCATTGTATGAATTTATATTTTGCACCTCCCCACCTTGCATGAGAGACAAATCCACAGCAGTCATAAGAAGGACTGGGGACTAGTATTTGATGGATCACGGTACCTATATAAGGATATATGGTGTGATGAAACCACCCCACTTACTCCCTCGGTTCGTCCTTAACAAGATTTTTCTTTAGAAAGTGGCATATCAAACTATCATACATGGGGTCAAAGGAATGTTATGCAGATCAAAGAAAGCAATTTGGCTTCCACTAACTCTTTACCTTGGCAATTATTTCTTCAAGAACACCAAGCAAGCTCAAACGAAAATGGACATCTTACTTTCCTACCACTTTGGGAGAGGGAAGATTTAGGAGGCATTACCCAAAGAATATCATCAAAGAGAACTTCAATAACATGAGGCTCCCATATGAATACACCATTGAATTATGGGAAGAAGAGGAGGTGCATCAAAACACTAGGACTTACGACGAAGTCATATTCAATAGGTGGGGCCAGCCAAAAGGAAGGATCACAGACGAAGAAGTTGCAAGAGAGGTAGCCCGAAAGGAGACAGAACGAGATGAAGTTGAGAGGTCTTCCCCCATCTCTGTCTCAACTCATTCAAATCCTGCGGAAGAAGAGGAAGGAGCACCAGCAGATAAAAAGAGAAAAGACAAAGAGAAGGTATTGAAAAGGAGGAATGACGCTAAAAATAAACAAAAAATAGAAGTTGACAAAGTAAAGGCCAGAGCAGAAAATGAAACGAAAGAAAAAGCTAAATCTAAGGAAAAATTTGAAGTTGAAGTGAAAGTTTCTACGGAAAAAGAAAAGGAGCTAGCTGAACCGGCAAAAGTGGCAACAAAATTAGTAGAGAAAAGGGAAGTGGATAAATTTATTAAGGAAGAAAGACAGAAGAAGAGTGCAGATGATAGAGAGGGTGACACACACACGATGGACTTGGATATCCCTGGAATGTTCACCGCAGGTTCGGGAGAAGAAAAAATGGGCAATGGTTTAGGCCTCAGGCCCTGGGAACCCTTTCGATCAGCCAAAATATTGGATCTGCGAAGTTTCACATATGATAGTAAAACCAGTAGAATCATGCAAGAAAGAGGGAAAAAGGTTCCAGCAACAGAAGGAGCCCCTTTGTGAGTGGTTACTCGAGTCCCTATCACAGGAGATGTCAGGGAAGACCCTATGGCAACAACTAGGGCATTATTTTCATTTATAAATGCAACCATAGACAATATACAGAGGCTATGCTAGCATAATGAAGAGAAAGAGGCAAGGATCAGAGAGCTAGAAGAGAGGCTCCAACAAGTAAATATTAATGAAAGGAGTCTTCTCAACTTTAAGGCGAGTGCGTAAAAAGTGAGGAATGATTTGGAAGGTGCCATCATTGACATGTATGCCAATCTGCATCTCTTCCAAAATGTGGTTGCAAAAATTATTGACCAAAACATTTGGATACAAATGCAGTTGACATAATACAACACTATCCATGAATATATAGAAGTCATTGAAACTTGGATAGCGGAGAATTCCGATGCACATCCGGAGCTATATAGACACTCAAAATCAGCAAGAAAGACAAACATGTATGCATTATATCATTTCTAGTAGGTAGGGAAAAGGGAAGATAAAGAAGTAACCAAGGCAATGGGGATATGTTCAAGGACTCAAAAAGCTTCCTAAGAGATTATAAGGAATGGTCATCTACCAAGATTAGACGAACTTGGGAAGAATTTGGTCACAGAAGAATTGGTGAATGCAGCCCAAGACAACACGAGTCGAAGGAGACATATAGTCTAAGCAGCAACATTTGTCTCTATCGATCTTATTGACCAGCATATACTACAGTCAGTGAAGCTTCACACTATGATACAGGCTTACATGACAAGACTGGTGAAATATATGAGCGCCCTTGATTATAGCATCGCCATGATCGAAGAAACACCGGAACAACTATGATACAGGAGAATCGAGTCACTATATAACCAGTTGGAGGTTTGGACAGCTTATCTCTGAAGCAAAGGTTCATAGGGAAAGGACAAACGACTTTTTTTCGTTCATCCTTTTCCTAACTACTTCAAATTTCGTCATTTATGCCACTCGTCATGAGGAAAGAGAAGGTGAATAGTTTTGTAACTACCTCTTCAAGAAGAAGGTGAAAAGACAACTAGGAGTTACTAGTTTTTTGTATAAAATAGAATAGAGGCTCCTTTGAGAAGGAATTTTGGATTTTCAAACTTTGCATAGACCTAAGAACATTTTCAAGAACTTATAAATTGTTAATGAATATTGAGAAGCCCTCCGAGCCAACATATTATAGAAGGAATTATGTGTAGAAACGGATTGGAGCTTTGAACTACTTCAAGTGAAGATAATTGTTATTTCTATGGACTGTGAGAATGTTTGTTTGTTGTAGACTAATTCTTATACAATCTTTATCATTCTACAGTTATTGATATTTCTTTGAATATTTCAATGCCTTGAGATTTGTGGGTTATTACTGTATACATTGTTGTGATCTAGACTAATCTGGTTATATACATATATATATGCATTTGTCTCCAATATTCTCCTTTTGTTACAGCTAATTGTATAAAAGTTGTGTAAGGTTTTGGTTGCATTATAACTCACTGGTTACTCTAGTGTGCTCCTAGCTAAGATAGGTTAGCATAGATTATTAATAGGTTAGTTGTATTTACATACGTGGTCTTCATCTACATCTTTGTGTTGCACCCACCCACTTCATCGGTACACCATAACATAATCGGTACAAATAAATAAAATACAGCAATAAATGGTAGCCGGGCCAAATTTCGGATGGGACTCCTAATCCAAATGGTGTATATTCTAATTAGAACCATATAACAGGGAGTACCCCTTGTTGTTGTCGGGCGAAGTTGAACCCATCAACAAAAGCCTTGAAGGAGGTGGCTATAGAGTTATTTAAAGCCTTTGATAGTGTTATTTAAATCTTTGATAGAGTTATTTAAAGCATTTGATAGTGTTATTTAAATCTTTGACATAATCATTTAAAACCTTGGTGACGACACTCAATCAGATAGGCGGTGATCTGAATCCTTGAAGGCGATGACTATAGTGTTATTTAAATCTTTGACAATGTTATTTAAAGTCTTATCGATTTGTTTTAATGAACAAATCAGTTTTTGAGAACTTCCTCATCGATTCGGCAATAACGCTTCGAATGTTATAGCTAATAGGATTCTAAAGGAAAAAAAAATCATGAAATATTTAATAAATAAATTTGTCAACCATACTAAAAATTTAGGATATAAGAAAATGTATGAAAAGTCAAACATCAACTAATATGAAGTCAATGATGGATCGATTGCTATAATCCCTCCATGCCTTCGATAGGGACTAATAGAAATAAATAAAGTGCCACACATTTTAAATCATCATCATTCATTAATATATCACGTATTGTTTCCTTTTCAAGTATGATATGTCAACACTTTATGAAAGAACATCATCTTTTCTTAACCTTGCATAAATAAAGTGCCACACATTATAAATCACCGTCATTCATTAATATATAAAAAAGTTATCTATTTATACGATAGTCTATATGTGATTTATTTCCTTTCAAGTGGTATTAGAGCCATGTTCAAGCTAGAAGAAATTGTTGTGAACAAAGAATAATTGCATACATTTTTTTCTAAGACATTTCACAATCAAGGAAAAACTATAATTTCAAGGAAGACATGGAAAATGAGATGTATTAAGAGTATCACCACTACCAAGCATGTCATCTACACACCACACAAACAACACCAACTATCACATAGCAATCATAAAAGCTGACATGTGACCATTGTGATTACCACACACGATGCTCACAACCAACTAAAAGCCACCACATAGGTAACACTAATTGGATCAATCAGACCTTACATATGCATCACAACAACCCATATAAGTTTTTAAAAGAAATAAAGACTTTTTTGGGAGCATTAATATGAAATCCCTATGCATGATTTGCCCAAGTTGAGGTGTTTGAACAAATAATTAAACATGGATCATTATGAATGTACTTACCAATGCTAACATGAAGATGACAAAATATCTAATGACATTGAATAAAGCATCAAAATCAAGAACATCAATGATATTAACTCTTTAAAAAACATTATCAATGACATGAAAAAAAATACAAATTAATGAAATCACGAGTTTGATATGCTAGATAAAACAAATTGATGCACTACTCTAAAGGAATCACAAGTTTGATAAGGATCAAAATCAATCAGATCACATACCGGGCCATCAATGATATTAACTCTTTAAAAAGCATTCTCAATGACATAAAAAAAAATACTAATTAATGGAATCACAAGTTTGATATGCTAAATAAAAAATTTGATGCACTACTCTAAATGAATATATCGATTGAGTAAATCCTCGTCGTGCACAAGGAATGAAGGCATAGGTTACTATGTCATAAATAACTCAACTAGACAATCCACAACATTTACTAATATAATATACACCAAATTACTCAAACTTTATGGATAAGACATCGAAAGGGTGTTGTTTGGGTAAACAAAGTCTAACCTTACTTGAAATGTATTATATCCAAATTGAAAATGATAAAATTAAAGTTCCCTCAATGTCTCTCGAAGGATCTACATATGAATGGTTCATGTGGTGGGCCATGAAGACAATAAATTTGGCTATGAATTGATAGATGTTCAAAACCAATGTTTTAAAAGCATTTTCAGACATCAAAGAATGTGACCTCTTTTCAACATTGACTTGTTTACAACATATCGAATATGGGGAGGAATACATCTAGGAATGTGAAATACTTGGCACTCTAGTACTACAATTAGTAGAGGGCTAATGGGTACAAAATTACATCTCAAGTTTAAAGTCAAATGTAATAAATGAGGTAAAGCTATTAAGCATAAAAGACATCGAAAAAGAAAGGATCAAAGCTAAGATTGAAAAAAAAAACTCAAGGTTCAACTCGAAGTATCCTTTACCAAGAATGAAAGAGTTCTAAGATATAGTCCTCCTCAACAAAGAGGACCAACATCTGGAGAAAAAACAACAACAAAAAACATTATAAGGATGGTACCAAGTGCTTTAAAAAATGTGTTGACTGGGAGTCCAGGATATAAATGTAAACCAATTTTTTTAATGCAAAATTAATGACAATGATGTAGAGTCGAAAAACATGTTAGAATCAAAGATCACAATTCATAAGAGTAACCTAAAAGTCATAATGAAGAATCAATGTCAACTATATATGATTCCACCCTCACTAATAATACTAAACTTAAAGATTTGAAAGTTTATGGTTAGATGAAGAAAACTAGGGAAATTATAATGATGGATATTGGAAGACTCATAAGACTCATAACTTCATTGATACATGTATTGAAAGAAAGATAAAAATATTTGTTCAATGTGCCTACATTTTTCAAGGTCAATCCCAAGAGATAGAACTGCTTCACTTAATTGTAAATGTGAGTAGGTTGACTTAACTATACATTATTTCCAATTATGACAGTAAATGTATAATGCCATGTTTTCCGATAGTGTTGATGTTGTTGAGGGAGCTCAATGGTTGGCCACATCTATTGGGACCGTGGGCTTAAATCTTAATAAACAATTCCTTAGGTTCCATGAAAATGGACAATGTTATAACTTCTATGGAATATATATTCCTTCCAACAAAGGTAGCCTTGTCCCACAAGAATGAAAAATTGATTTGAAAGGGAGCTCATGCTTATTTCATGCATTGCTATGCAATGGAAAAAGAATCGGACAAGGAAGATGATCCAAAGATTTTAAAATGAATACTTAACAAATATAAAGTGGTATTTCAAGATAGACATCAAAGTCTCTCCCCAAAATGTTATAGAGATCATGTGATTAAACTAGAATCGAGAGTGGGACTTATTTACTTCAAAGCATATCAGCATTCTTATTGAGATAAATAATAAATTGAGTGTTTGGTTTAATAGCTACTAGATTGTGGAGTAACAACTCGAAACAAGAGTTTGTTGCTACCTTTAGTGATTCTTGTAACGAAAATGAGCGTCTCCTAAGACTTTACATTGATTATTGTACAATAAATAAAATAAATAATAAAGATGAAATTCCAATTGATTTGGTTAATGAGATATTAGATGAATTACATGGTGCAATTTTTTTTACCAAGTTTGACCTGAAATCAAGATATTCTCACATCATTATTCCTAGAAAATATATCTCTAGGACTACCTTCCGCGCTCTTAAAGATTCTGTGAATTTCAAGTAATGCCTTTTGGGTTATCAAATACCTTAACCACCTTTCAAGCAATAATGAAATGATTTATTTCATCCTTGTATTCAAAATTTTGTTTTAGTATCTTTAAATGACATATTGATTTATAACAAGAATCGGGGCTCTCATCACGACGATGTATAACGATATTGAAATTATCATGAGAGATTATGTTTAATGCTAAAAAAATCCATATACAATTTTGGACAAAAAGAAATGGAACTTTTGAATCACATTATCCAGAAAAAGGGAGTAAAGGTTAAGTTTGCAAAATTTAGGGTTATTACATTATTACAAGGATTCATGGGCATTGTAATCCGTATACAATTTTGGACAAAAAGAAATGGAACTTTTGAATCACATTATCCAGAAAAAGGGAGTAAAGGTTAAGTTTGCAAAATTTAGGGTTATTACATTATTAAAAGGATTCATGGGCATTATAAGCTATTATAGATGATTTGTCAATAATTATGCTAAGATTGCATCATTAGTAATAGAATGGTTGAAGAAGGACTCCTATGGAATGTAGACACAAAATATTGTTTCCAAACACCAAAGGAGGTGATGACTTCCACCTGTCTTGGTATCTCCAAACTTCTTCAAATCACATTTTCCTTAATGGTGATGCATTGGGTAATGAAATTGGGGTGGTGTTAATGCACTATAACCATCCCATATCCTTTGAAAGATACAAGTTGAATCTAAGAGAGCAATTTAAGTGAACATATGATAAGGAAATGTTGGTGATTATCCATGCATTAACAAAATGAAAACAATATTTACATGGTGCTAAATTCTATGTCAAAATTGATCTCAACAGTTTAAAATACTTGTTTACTCATAAAATGTTATTATTAAGACAACATAAATGGGTTATTAAGATTCAAGTTCATTTATAAGAAGGGAACAAAAAAATAGGTGGCATGTAGTCGCTCAAGAAAAGAAGGAGAATCAACATTATTTTCCATCTCAATAGTCATTCTTGAATAGATTTTGAATCCACAAGTTGAGTATGCGAAAAACACGGACATTAGAAAGATCTTGAATGCATAAGTTGAGTATGTGAAAAACATGGACATTAGAAAAATAATTAGTGAAATTGAAAACCACCAACAAATGTTTAATCTATTTTTCATGAAAAATTAACAGATTATAAGAAAATGAACACATTTATTTACTAACTCCATTAAATTTTAAAAATCAAGTTTTAAAAAAAAATCATGATTCCTTGATTGTTATTCATGCGGGATTTCACAAAACATATTACAATATTCAATATTCATTCTTTTAAAAGGGAATGGAAAAACACATACAAAAGTATTTCATAGAATGTGATAAATGTGAGAGGGACACCTTTAAAACAAACATTCTTCTTGGTTTATTCCAAGAATTACAAATTTTGGAATAAAAATGGGAATTTTTTTTATGAATTTCATCATGGATTTTCCAAAATTAAAAGGGAAAGGCAACATTTTTATTGCAATAGATCGATCGATTGATTAAATATGCTCACTTCATTGAAATTTCATCCAAGTTTATATCTAATCAATTTATTGATACCTACACCAAAAATATTTACAAATTTCATGAGTTGTACAAATTAGTTGTTAGTGATCAAAAC
Organism: Picea sitchensis; assembly: GCA_010110895.2. Lineage (NCBI taxonomy): Eukaryota > Viridiplantae > Streptophyta > Pinopsida > Pinales > Pinaceae > Picea > Picea sitchensis. Next base: position 36,636 of record SNQJ01S0060200.1, read on the forward strand.
ACAAAGTTTACCAATCATTTTTGGAAAGAATTATTTCGATAAATTGAAACTACCTTAACCATGAGCACATCTTCCTATTATAGAAACAAAGAATCAAACTTTAGTGGTTAATAAATGCGTTGAAGGGTATTTGTGAAATTTTATAAATGATTAACAACGTCAATGGTATAAATGGTTGTAATGGTGGTGTAATACAATTTATCATACTTCTATAAAGAACCCTTTAAAGTGTTATATGGGTATGAACCACCATTGGTATGCACGTATGTTGTTTCAAACATCAAATTTCTAGTAATTAAATATTATTAACAACATGAAAGAAAAGAAAGTGTTTGTCTCTTAAAGAAACATTTATTTGAATAAAGCAATGACTAGATTTAAATCACATTCACTATGAATTTAAAGTTAGGGATTGGGTGTTTGCTTGTCTTCAATGTTATAAGCAAAACTCTTTATGGTATTTGTTGATTCCAAAATTTGATTTCAAAATTTTGGTTCCTTAAGTTGACTCCAAAATTAATTTTATGGTCCTTTGGAACTATAAGTTGACTCCAAAATTTTATGGTCCTTTGGAACCATAAGTTGATTCCAAAATTTTGGCTTTTTAAGTTGACTCCAAAATTGTATGGTTTTTTGGACCCATAAGTTGACTTCAAAATTTTATGGTCTTTATTAGACATGTAAATAAGTAGGTTCAATAGATTATGCAATTGACATTCTATAAGTTATATGATATCTTCCATGCATCATGTTTAAAGAACAAGGTGGGCCGAATGATGACAATCCAAAATCCTATCTATATTTAAATGAAGAAGGAAGGCTAGTGTTTGACCCAAAAATAATTTTGGAAGTAAGAGTTAAGTCCTTGCATTCCAAAAACATTAATGAATATCTTTTCGCGAGACAAAATTTACTAAAGGTGAAGCTACTTGGGGAATGAAGAAATTTTCCTTCGACATCCATCTTTACCTATGTTTCGAGGTTGAACCATTTCAAGAGTGGATAACTTATAATCAACCTAGTAAAATAAAGCACATACATTGTAACTTATAAGAATATGTGTTTCCTCTTTAGAGGTTGTATATTCAAATGTGAAGGGGGATAGGATATGTACTCCTCTATAGACTGAGCAGTTAAATTGTTGCACAAAGGGGGTCCCTTGTATCAAATCAAAAGGATCTCATACATCAATTTTATATTTGGCTAGGCCACAACCCTAAAATTAGATTATTATAACATTAATACTTTAAAATACAAGAGATATTAATAAATGAAGTTATTTTGGTATTTTTTCTATAACTTTTTTATTAGTGAAGGTTCATACTGTGAAATTTTCAGGAGTTTAAGAAGTCATATCAAATTACTACAAGACAAAATTCCATACTTAGAAGGATTCAAAGTTCAAAGATATATCAGGACAAAGGTCATGTATCCTGACATACTCCTAATTAAGGGTTTGAAAGGTACATAACTTACAATTTGCATAACTTTTTGTTGGAAGATCTATTTTTAGTGAAGCGAAAATTGTGAAAAAGAGGAAGTAAATTTGTGAATAATAATAATAGGAGAATTATTGTTTTCTCACATGGCTCCAAATCCTCCTCCAAAATTTACTTCACCAACTAAACCTCGAGAGAGCTCAACCACGACTCAAGAAGAAAGAGAAGAAATTTTTAACCAGATTAGAAAGATGGAAAAAAATGGAGGAGGTGGAAACTAAAATGGATGAAAATAGGAAAGATATGGGAAATCATATGGAAAATAATATGGATGAAAATAGGAAAGAGATGGAAAAGCATATGGAAAAAAAGATTTTAGAATTGCAAAATTTCATGTCTTCCGTGATCTTACATGCTCTATATGAGAGACTCCCTATATGAGATATCAAAATGTAAGGCAATCATGAACATGTAGAAGAAATAAATATTGAGTCCCAGAATCATGATTATTCATTACTCCAAGATCCACTTTGTCGAGGCTTCAAGTCGGCACCGAGGAACTACTTCATTCCAAAGATCGATCTAAGTGAGTTTGATGGTAAAGATCCTATAACATGGATATTCCAGATGGAGCAATTATTTGATCTACACCAAACACCAAGCTTACAAAAGGTACCTATTGCATCCTTGTATTTATAAAATGATTGATTTGTTTGGTATCAATGGCTTTGTGAAAGAAAAAATAATTAGATTATCTCTTGGTCCATTTTTACGGAGGAATTGATATCACATTATGGGGATATTAAGAGAAATACATTCTTTAGTCAACTGATAAATCTTCAACAAAAAGGTCAAATTATAGAGCACATTCAACAATTCCAAAAGCTCGGTCTCAGGGTAAAGAACATTTCTGAGGATAATTTGTTAGATCTCTTTATGGGTACTTTAAAGGAGAACATTCAACATGAGGTGCATCAAATGGTCAAGGTTTATAATGCAAAGTCTACACAAAGTCTATGTCATAAAAATGGCCAAAGTAAGTAAAGTCCATGTTATGTGTTTTTGCAAGTTGATGTAAAACGTTATGTGAGTGTTTAAGTCTAGATATATGTTTTGATATCAGAGGTTAAAGTTGCATTATTCATGTAAAGAGTTGAAATTGAGAGTTTGATAAGTTGTGTCAAAATCCAAGTCAAGAATTATTTTAAGACAAAATGTGTCAAGGGTTGTAAATTGGTTTCATGTCATTGAAAGGGAGTGCATGATCAGTGGTACCTGACACTCCTATCATTTTTTGTTTAAAATATGGGTGCATGATCAGTTGTACTCAACACTCGATTTGTTGTGTTACTTCTTGACAAGCGATC
>SNQJ01S0060202.1:6115-18885 GCA_010110895.2 Picea sitchensis
ATCATGTGTAGACTCGGGAATGGTAGAAATGATGACAACGGTCGACAGGGTCAAGATCCATTGGTAACCCTTGATGGTGTGTTGTTCCAGGAAGAGAATGGAATGATGATGCCCATCGTCCCAAGGGGTATCTTCCATGGACATGACAGACATAATCATCTCTTCCATGGGAAAAATGACGTGGAATGGATCTAGAGATAAATAACCAAGAGAGGGAGTAGAATGGGTTTCCGATTGAATGGCTTGATAAGCGGATTCGACCGGACTCAAAGGCATTTCGTCGCCATAATGAAAATGATCGTCAGGGTTGGGTACCATCCATGGGTCGTAAGACGTAGGGGTTCTATGAACATAGGTGGAGATCATGTGGATCGAGGTGACAAACAGAGGTGGAACATTGGGTGGTGGAATGGGGAAAGTACCCATCAAAGAGGAATCTTTAAGAAGACCCACACCGACATTCTCATATCCAGGGGGGGGGTTTGCAATGAAAGGTACATTGTCTATACATGCATTAGAGTGAAAGAAGGCCAATTGATTGGCGGTAACTACTTTTCCTTGACGTGGAAAATGCATGACATGGAAAAGAGTGGACACAATTGCACGCATGGAATCGATCCAGCTACGACCAAGTAGAATGTTGTAATCGAGAGGAGTGTCGAAGACTTCCACTTCAACGTTGATCGTTTTTCCTTCTAACGAAATAGGCAATGAAGGGAGGACACTGTAAGGCTTAAATCAGAGATGTTGAAGGCTTTGAGCATGTTGTGGGATTCATTCAAAGGAGGAGAGTCGGTGGCTTTCCAGCAGGTAAGAGACATGACACACGTCGAGGCACCCTCATTAATAACTGCTCTCCAAATGTTTTTGTCGGAGAAAATAACTTGTATTTGGAAAGCGAGTTGAGGGGGAAACCTTGGAATGTGATCTTCCAAGTCAAAAATTATTAAATTCATATCCATGGGGTCGATTCCACCAATAGATTTCAACAGTGCCTTTCGTTGTATAGGACAAATTTGAAGGACTTCGAGGGTTGACATCACGGACGGTGCTTGGGATATATCTTTGACAATACTGTAGTTATGGGAAGCATGTGCATGAGGATTGAAAGCCGATTTTCGAACAACACCCTTTGGGGGAGGGTGTAGAACTGTATCTAGGCTCGATCGTTCGAGATGAAGAGGACTGTTGGTAGGTGGAGTCGTGGAAGATGGTTGGACTAACGAAGGAGGTATTGTATCAACCTTCTCTTTGGAGGAAGAATAATCTTTGGCTTGAGTGGTAAGTGTGATGTCATTCTACTTTGAATCACCTATACACATTAATACATAGGATGTATTGGAGGGGAATGTTGGTCATGAATGAACAATTGGGCCTATTGTTGAGAGGGGAAGGGTTGTGACAATACGGTCGGAGTGGGGGGTTTCATAGTCCCTTGAAGGAACTTAGTAACCTCAACTCGTCGTGGACAATCCTTAGTGTAGTGATCATCACCACAGATAAGACAAGGGTATCGGGGTTTGCGCTTATCCCTATCGTCAATAGGCGGTGTTTTGTTTTTCTCAGATTGCGGGTTATTTTTATCCTCCTTGTTCTTACCCTTCCCATTTTTGGATTTATTTTTTTCAGCGGGGGTAGATTGAATAGAGTTTACCTCAGAAGTCTTTCCGGTGGGAGGGGTAGGAGACAGAGCATTTTGAACATTAGAAGAAATGGATTTGGGGTTGTTTTTAGAGGTTTGGATGGAATGAGGTTGGGCATGGAAAGTGCCAATCACACCATCAGCTGCATGAGAAGCAGAAGGAGTAGTTGAAGTAGTTGAATTAGAAGGATGAGGTGCGTCAGGGAGTAATTCATAAAGAGTACCCGTTTGTGAATAAACGAGGTCGAGGTATTAAGCACGAATGATTGCCTATTATTTTGTGACAACTCCACCCATGGCAATGTCACACGCGATGTCGTTCATGAATGATTTTGTGAACCACTCTTCCAGCAACTGATCTGGAAGTTTGAGTTTGATGAGATGTCATCTCCATCGCCACTCATGAATGTGATCAGAGATATGAGTGGCTTTTTTTTGTTTGAAAGAACTCAAAATCTCGGTTCCCATTTCATAGTGGATCAGTAACTGGTAGTGGGTGAGGAAATCCATAGTGAGGGTGTTGAAGTCAGTGAAGAAGCCTCATGGTAATTCTATGTACCACTTCACGGCGTAACCCATGAGGGTTCAAAGAAAAAGGCGTAAATGAAGAGTCATCCATCAAGGAGTTGGATGAGCACCAAAGGTGAAAAGTCATTACATGATTGTTCGGGTCCTCTCCCTGTTTACCATCAAATTTAGGGATATCGGATGGTAGTTTGGTCGGTATGGAGGGCCATTGAGGAGAGTGACAGATCAGATCATTTAAAATCCTTGACAGATCAGGGAGGTCCAGGGTGGATAAGAAGGGTAACTGTCTATTCACATGTGGGTACTCGTAACTTTGGGGAGGGAGTCCCATTGGTAGACTAGTGGGGACATAAGTAGTTTGCATATAATGCGAAGATCCAGGTAGATTTTTTGGTTGGTGTGGAGGCAAGTAATTCATAGGGTTGTGCCCTTGAACAAGGGCTTGAGGTTGAGAGTTCGAGCCCCAAATAGGATTAGACGTGCCTGGATATGGTTGGACTATACTTGGGGGTATGATGGAGCTATACTGAGGTTGTTTCCCCCTAGTCGAGTGAGGATTATGTTTTATAAGATAATTCCAATACTGGGCCAAGGATGGAGGTATGTTTTTTCCATAGGGTGGGGTTGGTGGGGGTTTCTCTCCAATCGGGGGTTGCATCCCAGTTGGGATTTGTCCTACAAAAGGGGGTTGGGTTTGGCCTCCTTGGTGAAATTGTCCACCAACAGGAACCTGGTAATTAGGTGTGAAAGATGGGATGGTGCCACTAGGATCGGTGCCTCCAATCGAGGATGGAAGAGGTCCTCTGAAAGGGGGTCGAGGAAGTGTCGAAATAAAATTGGGAACGAGATGGTACCCAAAAGTAGTGGAAATTACAGGGGTCCTGGATGAGATTTGTGTAGGAGCGGGAATAGAAACATTCAATGCATGATATCCAGGTGGAAGGGTTGGGGTGAATCTAGGAAAAAGCGGTGTGCCAATGGGGGCTTGGCTAGCCACTGTAATCCTGGTGTGAGGACTCGTAGTATCTGGTACCATTGTGTAATGGACCATTTTTAGAGGGATAGTCAAGATGTGGTCAGTTGGTGGAGCGTCTGTACTAGGAAAATAATAGGCAATAGTAAAAGGTACTGCGTCTAGATTAGAGGTTTTGGGAAACTCATGTGCGACAGTGATATCAATGCCTACTCCTGAGCCAAAGAGATCCTGTCTAAAAATTCCAGTGGTCCAAAAAGGATCTTGACCCTCAAGTCCTATAAAAGGTCTGGTTGGTGATCCAGAAGACTGAATAACTATATCTCCAAAAGAATTCACTCACACAATATGTCTCTCGGAGTGGGGAGGAAGTCGGAAGTCCTCTCGAGAATTGGTAATTTGGAACCGTTCTAAAGAGTTAGTTCTTTCCACTGGTGGAGTGGCAACGTCTTGGACTTCACTCTGTTGAGGAGAGCCCTCCGATGAGTTGGTAAGAAAGGGTTGAGAAACTTCCAGATATTCTGGGGGTAGGCCTTGCTTTCTATGTGAACGACGTGGAGGGTCAATTGTGATCGAGTTAGAATTTTATGAAAGAAATTCTATGGCCAACTTGGGTAAACAAACAACACACGCTAGTAAAATCTAGGAAGAAAAACCATGCAAACAAGACCTTCCAATTCCGAAGTCACTAGTTGGTGATGAAATCCAATGTCGCGATGATGAGACAAGAAGGGGTTGGGCTAGGGTGGAAAAGTTACGTTGACGACTTGCTTAATGGACTTACACCCTGGTGCAATCTCCCACACACCATCGTGGGTATGCCCTCCAAGGAGCCCGAGTGAGTCTGGCCAACGTCGATTCCAAGTACCATGAATACTTACCCCTTCATAGTCACCTTCTGTAAGACCCTAATAATATAGGCTACTAAGATTACCACCAACAACAATGATGCCTGGGGGAACAATCGACAGTCTGATCCACACGCAAGGGAAGGGTATCTAGCCCGAAATCATCTTGAGAGGCTTCCACTCATCATTGTGGGTATACCTTCAAGTGACCCCCGTAATACGTGCAATCTCTACACCGAGATCAGCAAAGCAGGGTGAGTAACTCTATCAATCTCAATGCGACCTCAGTTTTGACCCTTGTGTGACAAGGGCTTCCCAGGATAAAATGTTGCAAATGGAATTTGACACTCCTTATCACAAGATACTATTGTGTGTTTTGTGCTTTGGATAGTATGTCTCACTGCCTATTCTAAAGCTCTAGCCTAGCTAATGTTGGTGTAAAAGAGCCTTAGAAAAAACTACTAGTTGAATTTTAAAATTGCGCAATATTATTAAAGGCTATTGATACTCAAAAGGAGACAAAAATGAAAGTGTGAGACTATGACCCAACATTGCATAGATAGGAATGAATGATACAAATTTTTTTTCGATGAATCCTATTTACAGGAGGGAAAGAGGATTTTTCTGGAACAATGTGAACTACGATGTATGATCTTCTCGGAAATGTAATATCAAACAATCATGAACAATGCAAATTCTCTATTCGTTTTCTTGCAATACTTGAATGCCAATATTTTTGAATAAAAATTTGCTTAGAAAAAAAAAAATGTCTTTAATTTTTATTAGAAACCAAGCAACAAGGATGGAACTAAGAAAAAGTAAGCAACCAACGAAAAATAAATACACAATGAACACCCAAATTGATCTTTCAATGAAGAAAAAAATAACAAACTGACAAGACCAGTCTCTTCAAATGCACATGGGTAACAATTTTCCAAGTAATAAGCAATTGAAAAGGACAATTAAACTCAACTTTTAATCCAATCAAAGGCTCCTAACCAAACAAGCACTTTGATTTCTAAACCAGAGATTATACCCTTGTTAAGAAAAGGTCAAGAGGTAAAAATTGAGAAAACATGATCAAGAAGAGATTTCGATTTCCGAAAACTAATCATTCGCAAGATTTGAAGTCAAGAAACATTCAATCACTGGCCAGAAAAGTTCTTCCTAGACACACAAACAAATCTCGGCATCTGAGGACACAAAAGACTTGATCCAAATTTTTTACAAGTGAGTTCGCAGGCTGGCAGTGGGGTACAATGCGAGAATTAAGGATTCTCATAGACTAGACATAGGCAGACTGCGTGAAGTTCGCACTGAACTGAACACTAGGGTGAGAACTCCAGTGATTCTCGCAGGCTACAAAGATGTGTAGTGCAAGAAGGTCTGTAATAAAGTAATTTTTTGGAAAAATGACAACTTTTGAGGGAACTTCTGGAACCAGGGAGTCTATAAGGGTATCCTCAAGACTCAGAGATTGATGGGAATGAAAAATAGTAGGTTAAGAGAAAATTCCCAAGAAAAAACCACCAAAAATGGGTTGTATCCCCAGTGGAGTTGCCAATTTTGTTATCAGATAAATCGGTAGGTGCGGACAGTAACAGATCTCCCTAGATCCACCTGGATCTAGAACAAAACAGGACAGGACACGACTCTTTCCCTAAGTTGTAATCATTGAATATACTACTAAGAAGGAATGAGTGACATACCTTTATATCTCTTCCTTAGGTCTCTGTTGTTCCCGCATCACTCTGGTGCTCTTGTGAAATCAGGTCCAAGACAACACAAACCAACCAAAGTGAATATAGCAAAGTATATTCAATGTCAACCTATGCATATGATCAAGGAGTTACGCAATAAAATAACAGTGATTTTATGGGAAAGGGACATGCCGCTATATTATATTAAATGAAAGTAGAAGATACAACCGGATTGCCTTGATGTCGCAAGCTTCCTTTCAGTGACAATTGGTTCCAACACACACACTTGCTCTGTATTTTCATGAAGAATATCCAATACAACTTGATAGACTAGATAGAGTCTTCAAGCTCTTGTCCAAGCGGAGTTCTTCACACAATCCTTTCACCAATTATTCATTCAATCTTTCTTAACCTTTTCGATGAGAAACTTATCAATATATAGGAGAATGAGGTATGGTTACATAGATGAGGATGATCCCACCAAATCTAAGAAGTTAGTAGTATGCCAACCATGCGAATGACAACTCATTTTCTAGAAGATTCCCTTCTAGAACCTTCGTGACATATTCTCTTCTTCAAGCTTAAAAACAAGTTCCCACCCTACCTATAGAGAAGACTGCGAATAGTTGGCACCCTAAGTGTGGGTGGCCTGTGAGAATGAGGGATTTTTGCACCCTGTAACATAGGCAGCCTGTGAACTCATCTTAAAAATGTGTTTTTTGGAAGAAGACAACAGTCACTTTTCTCGGGCAAATGTCCTTGTGGGAGCCTAAATACATCACTTGTAGAAACATCACTAGAGTGACAAAAATCATGTGTAACATGTATATCTTTTGATTTTGAGATGTAGATCCACTGTGTATTGCTCGTAGCTACAATTCATATAGTTATATGACATGGATATACAATGTATTTGATTGGTACCCATGATTTTATTTCATCCCAATCATGGGTATGCCCGCCTCGGTGAGACAATTGTTATTTTGCAGATGGCACCTCCCGAATTATGGTCCCTGGGCTCACTGGTTTGGTATGTTGATAAAGATTGATAATGTATTTCGGCCATCAAATGATCTTCTAACCTCACACATTAGGGGGCATCTTTTATAACCCTAATTTGCATGAAACATGCTTACCTGGCATCAGGCCATCTCATATTCCTTCTTTGCCAAGCCACCACTAAAGAGCTCTTCTAAAAAACTCCATTTTTAAAGGCCCATGCACCCTGCTCCACTACATCCCGTGTGTATATACAGTGTCCATGCTAGCTGACCCACTACAACCCACATGGACCTTTAGAAGTACAAAAAAAGGAAAGTTGTTGACGGAACACACAGCTTTGGGCAAGTTAACTAAACCTTTCGTGCATGCATGGCCAATCATTCGAACAAATACCTAGCTCCTTCTAGCCTATAAAAGAAGGGGTAGGGGTCCCATTTGAAAGGAGGAGAATCATAGTAAAGAAACTATACTTGATTAATCATTCCCTTTGTCCCAACCTTTAGCCATCCTTGTGCAGAGAGAAGTATAGAGCAAAGCAGTTGGAAGACAATGGAAGAAGAGCCAGGGACCAGGATCGAGGTGTAGTGGTCGACTTTATCATTGTAAGGTATCATTGTGAAGTTAATAAAAGAATTGCTTTTCCCATCCTGCCATACGAGATTGTCATTATTAGAATATTGATTGTATGATTGATTAAATATCTAACCTATTAGTTCATAGATCAAATGCATGTGGAGTTCTTTGTTTGTCTTTAGTGAATACAGGTCAGCATTGGGAGGAGAGTTACAATCAAAGAACGACCAAGTGCAAAAAGGGATCGACATCAAAACACTAAAAATAAGGTACATCAACTTAATCTCTTGAGCCTTGTATTTACATATGAGTAATGGGGTTTAGGCATGGGATGATGGTAAAAAGTAAGAATCTTTAGTTCATTTCTGCATGCATGATAAAACCCTTAGTGCTAGTCCATAGGAGGTATTTCCCACCCACAACAAGGCCCAATTAGACTCTATGGTGTTTAATGGTGGAATGGTTCTCTAGATCTATGTGATTCGGCCAAATAATCGATCGACTTTACATAGTTATCTACATGATATCTTCTCATGGAAAATCCTCCTTCAGTTTGAATGTTCTCTTTTTGTGTTTGTCTCTTATAGGTGGGTCCGATACAATATATGTGCTGGTCTAAACCAACTAGGTAACAAAGGGGAGAAGGAATAACTACTGAAGAAGGATGAGCTCGGGATAACCCTTGTACTCAAGCATGCAGACAATTATTCTTACACCTACAACAAGCCTAGTACTAATACATTAACCTGCTGGTGTTCCAATTATTGACTGAGATACAATTATCAGAAGAAGACATGCATGCTATAAACGATGGCAAGAAAAATAGTTTCCTTAGCTCTAATCATTGATCACACACTAACACAACGATTTACTTTTCATCATTAGTGACAAGAACTATAAAAATATTGAATTAGATAACTTATCAATAGATTCAGAGGCTCTTACTCATTACAACATCCATTCATTAGATAAAATCATAAATAATTCTTCCTTAGATCCAATCACACATGATTTTGATGAAAAATAAACATTAAATTGTCTATGGTCCTAAACAAGACTTCTCAATTAAGGTAGCTCGGAAATAGTTCTTTACAAATCCAAAAATGAGGGTCTTCGAAAAACCATCGACCACTTTCTTATCGGTCGATCCCTTATTTATAACATATTATTAACTAAAAATAACTATCAAAAGTGCAAGCTAAGTAAAACAAAACATCACCACATGGCGTTTTCATCTCTCAATATTCTAAGAGTAATCAAATGGTTTCACTTGAGTGGATGACTCTTCTCATACTCCAACCATTTTACGAAGAGTTCCTTGCATGTGTTGGAGTATGTGATTTTGTGTTGGTCCATTAGGGATGAAAGGATCTCCTTCATCTCCACTTTCCACGCCCAATATTTGATTACTTTAGCACTTAACTGCTGCAACATTGTTCGAGCCTTGATTGGGTGCTCCATGAACTACTTTACTTGACCTAGTGCCATGTTTTCCACCTTTTCTATCTCTGCATCCCACGATGAGTCTTTTTCGGCATGTAGTTTGACTATGTCATGCAAGTCAATAAAGTCATCGGGTGTGTCGAATTCCGAGAGGTTGATGTCTCTCATCACCCGATTGATCTTGGTCCAGCTCCTTTCCCACTCAACCCATTTCTCTTGGATTTCCTGATGAGATTTTTGGGCCATTTTAACCCAGTATTCGATCGAATTCTTTATGCAGTTGATGCTTCTATCCCTTAGTACGTGAATGTCGTTCTCTTCGGTGTCTCGACCCTATTGAAATGCATGATGTAATAGATCCTTTCCAACGCTTGGTTTTATTTATCATACCATATTTCCATATCCTTTCATGTTTCCAGTGCCATGAGGGTGTCTTCTTGGAAATCGGTTATCCCTACAGTGAAAAGGTGTCGCTCATTCGTGAATTTATTGTAGCCATCCTTTAATTCACTTCCCAAGAACACCGTGGCCTGTGTGGAGTCCTGATAATAGTTTTCCAAGTGGCGTAGATGGTCCAAATACTTCAGCACAATGACCAAATCCTCTTCATCCTTCCTCACTCTATCCAGGGTGGCATCTGTGATTGGCATCCCTGCGCCGATAATCTCAGACATCTTGGCATGCTCCATGCTAATCAATTTTTCCTCCATGGTGATGAGGATGGGGTTGTCCAGAGTAAGCCTCCTCTTCTTAGTGGTTATATTCATGATGGATTTCCTCTTTCATTTGTAGGCAATGGATTATATATCAGCGACCTCATCCATGGTTTCGGGGATTTTCTTATCTCCCCAATTAAGCATGTTTCCCAGGCTCCCAACAGTGTATATCTATTCAATACTGGGTTCTTGGACCTCTTCTGTGTGTTCCAAAAGTTCAGACTTTGGTTGTTTCGCATCGAGAGGTAAAGTATTGGCCAAAATTGATGCATCAGGGGTAGGTTCGGTACTTACTTGATAATCGGTTGTTGAGATGTCGATTTCCTGCTATGGACTTTCTTCTTCTTGTTCGCCTGAACCTAGATCATCCTTCTGGATGCCCACTTGGGTCCCTGATGCATCGAGTAGCTCAGTCTCTAAGACACTTTTGACCTCCTGGTAACTCTATGGAAGGCTTTGAATTTGAGCATAGAGATTTGGGGAAGATGCTTTCTCGGGTTCATTTTCCTCTGTAATATGTACCAGAGTCACCAGGGAAACCTCCGAACTCTCCTCCTCATCATAGATCATTATTAATTCATGTAAGGGGTTTGGTGCACTTTCTATCCCTGATGTCCTCGCTATCTCGGGCTGAGCCGAAACATACCCTAGTGATCTGGTATTTGGCATTGAAACTTCAAGGTTATCTAACCCGGTGATCTCTTCAATTTGTATTGGCCTTGGGTCACTTTGACCTATCCGAATTTCGATTGGGTTGTTGGCAGGGACCCTTGTCATTTCTACAAGGTCCAGGTCATTCTACAACTGATCAATTACTCTTTGTTCCTGTTCCATTAGGATCAATCCCCTTTCCTATGCCTCTGGTGTCAAAGAAAATCCCCTACTCTGCACCTTTGTTGCCTCTGCCGCTCTGATTTCTTCCCTGGATCTAAGGGCCTCTTGAGATGACTGCTTTATTATTTCCACCTATTCATCCATGCTCATGGCCTTGAACCTAGTCATTTTTGGGTGGACCATCCTTTGCACCACCTCATCCCAATCCTAGGCATTCTCTATGAAGACTTTGTCTTCAAACTTATCGTGAGCATACGGCTAGTAGGATGACACATGTGAAGCTTGTTGAAAAACTAGGCCCTTTGGATCATGCTTGCGGAGTCAGCCTATCAGGAATCCGAATTTTCATTGGCTCAACCCTTCTTGTTTGTCTTGAGAAGTATCCTTTACCAAATACAATCCTACATGGAAATTGTAGTGTATTAAATCATGTTTCTTGTCTTTGACCAGGGTGACAGTGTAGCCTTGCAAGATGGTATGATAACATATTTCTCCTATGATGAGTCAGTCTAGGACATGATTTGGTAGGATATGTGGTTCTCCGGTGGCCCCGAACACCCTGATGTACATGGTGTGCTCGTCTAAATACCAATGGCCTACCTTGGATATAATTTTCTTGCTTGTCGCCGATAGCCTTGGGTATTTCTTCTTAAAAATAATAAAATAAATTCAGGCGATGAATTCATCGCAGATGAGGGAGTAAGATTTCTTATACCTGTTTTCATATAGCACGCGGAAGTAGACTTGGATTGGGAGCTCTGCAACATGCCATCTTAGATTCATGTTGGCGAAGATGTTCCTAGCGCACATGACATCAAACAGGTATGAAGCCATGTAAAACGTTAGTGTTTCCCCTTCCTTCGACATCTGAGCCTACTACACACAGGTGCTTAGATACTTGGAGATTATTTTTCCCTAGTTGAAGCTGCACCCAATGATTGCAACTGTGTATGCCAAAGGCATCCATGCTTCTAAAAACTTGGAGAAATATTTCTGTCCATATAACCGACAGATGATAGCTATCAAATAGATGTATGGCTCTCTCAGGTTGATTGTTCCATACCATCCATTGCTTTGATTGGTGAATTTCTTGTCTTCCCTCCACCATCAGGCCATCAATCTACTAGTGTCATGGAGTTCATATAACTTCACCACGAAGTCTGTGTTGATCCGCTTCTTCGGGTCCCTAAGCTTGTAGTATTTTATGGACCTCTATAGGGAGAAAACTCCGATGCACCCACCATTCTCATCATTAATCAAGCATTTTTTCCTGTCCATGTGGTCGATGAGCCACTTCAGGACCTCTATGCAATAGAAAACGGGGGTTCTACTCGCCACCATGTGTATATATGACCGTCGGATGTTGGGGAACACCTGGTCATCGATCACCCTTACGTTCAGGTCACTATGTGGGACATACTCTGGGTATTCTTCTCTGCTAATCTTGTTGAAGAGATCCCCCCATTGTAGGAACACTATCTTGGATCCAGTGCTTGCCTCTATATCGACAAAGGTCGGAGGTTGCATGAAAACATTCTTTTTTGTTGTCTTGATGAGAGGATCCAGCCTTTGGACGTACTCTAATTGCCTCGCGGTTCCTGGAGAAGAACCTTCTCCTTTCTCTGGTTGTTTTAGCTTTGGTTCTCTTCACGAGCGTCTAGTGGTTGGCTTTCTAGAAGGAATTGTTCCTGCAACTTAAGAAGAATTTCAAATATTGTGTAAAAAATTGGACAAACACATATAAATTATAGCCAACAAATTTATAGACTCAGACACATACCTCTGAAGCTTGTTAAAACCTGGTTATTTTGATAATCATGGGGTCGATAAAACCTTCAAGTTGCTCATATTGCTCCTTCAGACTCTCTAGAATTATCTTACATGCATAATGACTTCGTTCAAAATGGTTAAAGAGATTTTTAAAGACAAAATATCTTACCGTGTTGCATCAACCATTCAATTCGGGTTATGAGTGAATTTTCAATAAATCTGTCGCCGAATCTCTAGAACTTAAATTCATCGTGGGTTGACAACGGAGGTGTGGTTGGTGATGTGGTATATCAGTGATTTGAAAAGGTTGTTTTGATTGGCGCACGAGGTAGAAACTAATCCGGGATCAAGTATTAATTAGCTCCTTAAATGCCCAAAACCCAATTGTATCTAATGTTGAAAACGTCATGTCATGTCGCTTCTTCAGTGGGTGGATCGGGGATTGGGGTCATGCTATGAACATTTTTGTTGATACTCTCTAGTAAAATATTCGATGCCGATAGATCTTACCGTACAGTACTAATGTGGAAAATCTGACTTGGGGGTGTGAGTAGGACCTAGGTAACCAAAAATTACTCAGGATAGAACTAGACCGTGCAACCTTTGTACCTGGTAAAGACACGTGGCATTCGAGACTAGTGACTGAATTCACTCGAGTTAGTCGAAGTCAGGACTTTACTTAAGCTATTCATTCCAAAAGAGACCTTATCTTGTCGATGTTGAAAAAGTGCCAAGGATCTA
>SNQJ01S0060202.1:42349-55977 GCA_010110895.2 Picea sitchensis
ATTTTGTGAAGAATGTTATTTCAAGTGATGCTTGAGGTCTCCATTCATCCATCAAGCTTTTGTGAAAAATATTCATGCAAATGTCAGAGAAAATGTATGTGTGTGTCAAAACAAAAGGCCATTGAAAGGGAACTTGCGACATCAAGGTGATTCGGTTGTATCTTCTACCTTTCATTAATATAATACAGTGGCACATCTCTTTCCCATAAAATGTTGATATTTTATTACATGACTCCTTGATCACATGTTTAAGTTGTCATTGAATTTCACTATTGTTGCGTTCACGTTGGTTGATTTGTGTTATTGTAGATATGATATCACAGGAACATTGGAGTAAGGAAGGATTAACAAAGACATAAGGAAGCGATTAATAAGGTATGTTATCTATTCCTTCTTTGGTAGTTAAATTCAATGATTGTAACCTAGGGAAAGCATCTTGTTCCGTCTTGTTTTGTTCTAGATCCAGGTGGATCTAGGGGGATTAGTTCATGTCCGCATCTACCGATTTACTCGTTAACAATATTAATGTCAGTGTGGAACCCATAAACCCATGTGCGACTAATACAACAAAGAGAACACCACCGTTTAGACAACTGAATTTAGGGAGAAGAAAGATAGAAGGAAGTACATCTACACAAGGAACAACAACTGGAGGAGCTAGTTCAGGAAGCACTAGTCAAGTATCTACACCATGTGGAGGTAGTAGTTCAGTTTTCAGGATGGTAGGACATGATCCCACCATCAGGTTACCAGAATTCAAAGGAGAAGTTTTGGAGGACCCGGAAAAAACATTTGTTCATCTGTGAGAAGATATGGGAAGAAAAACAGATCACAAACCAGGAGAATATATATGGGAGATTGACCAGATATTCAAGCGACTAAAAGGAAAATTGAAATACCTCATGACTGATATGCATCACATGAACCTATTTGTCAATTCACTGCTACCACACTTAAAATATCCATTGCGACAATAGAAGTTTCAGACATAGGCAGAGGATCTGCAGGCATACCTGCAACTCGAAGAAAACTAATATCAACAGATGGATCCATCCATCAAAGATCTAAAGGAGGATTTGAATAACTTAACATTCCAGCTAAACTAGAATAAAAGTAAGGACAAATGAGAAGTCATTTGGTGTACCACATGCAGGACGAAAGGACACCACAAGAACGAATGCCAAACATTCGTGTAGTATATGGCAGAAGGAATTCCAAATATGTTAGCAATAGAAGGACTATGGTGTGAAATCTGTAAGAAACCGAACCATGATCTATATCACTTCCTAATGATGCAGAAATACCAGACAATCCCAAAGATTTCATATTGCAACTTTTGCAATTTAGTGGGCCACAATGACAAAGATTGTAGAACTATGGATTTGATGAGAGAGAGGACATCAGATGCATATAGGGTGCAGGCATAAATGATGACTAGGCAAGTCACACCACAATTTAACCAAGTTCCAGCTCCATACAACGTTGTGTAATAGAAATATAATATTGCACAACAACCATATAATACCGCGCAGCCATAGTACAACACAACGCAACCTCAGTACAATACCACATAGTACAATTAAGCGCCTCAGTACAATGCACCAAGAGGAGATCGAGATGGCTATAGAGGTGGAGAAAGAGAAAGAGGAGGCTTTGGAATATGTAGAGGACCAGTGGTATGTCACAATTGTCAACAACCGAGACACTATGCGACAGAATTCCCACTTCCACTAGCAACATGTATGTGTTGTCACACATCGGATCATGACATGGAAGAATGTCCGAAATTACTGGGAAAGATCCAGGAAAAGAGGAATAAAAAAAACGAGAATGTGAAATGGATTCCAGCCAAAGCAAGGGATGAAGGATGAAACACCAACATAGTTACCTACGGATGAGATAAAACAGGAAGTGATGCAGTCCGGTAAAAGCCAGTACAACACCAGTGGGTGAAGAAGAATGTCGAACCAAGGAAGCAGTTTGACACGCAGAATGAGAAGGAGATATTTAATCAATCCAGACAAGAATTTCAGAAGGACGACATTTCGTCGACTTCAACTGTGAGATAGACTAAAGAGGTTCCAGAATATGAGATGCCTCCATCATTGGATCAGACCAAAGAAATGCAACACCTGGGACAAGTAAGTACAATCAAAGGCTTTTTGCAATCATGTGTAAAAGTATTGAATGATCCATCATCTGTCAAAATATTGAAAAACATATTAGAGGGATGAAGCATAGATACAGAAGGAAAATTAGAACAAAAAACATTCAATCATCTACATACAAGGAGAATAACAAGTAGAGAGTTCAGGCTGAATGTTAACATCGAAGATTTCAACATGGGAGATATCATGTTGGATCTAGGATCTGAACTCAATGTATTACCAAAGAAGACATGGTAATGTATGGGAGAACCCACATTAGGATAATCACTTGTTCAACTAAAAATAGCAAACCAACATAGAGTTTTGCCAATTGGTAGACTGAAAGGAGTAAAAGTAGACTTGGGCGGAGTGCACACTAAAGAAAACTTTGAAGTGATTTAAATAGTGGATGACACAACACCATATCCAACATTTCTTGGCTTGGATTGGGCATTTGATAACCAGGCGATAATCAATTTAAAGACATGAAAAATGACATTTGAGTCAAGAGAATACAGGGTCATCGCACCATTGGACCCATCAGAAGGAGAAATATTTGTAGAACCTACTTGCTTATACTTAGAGGAAATCAACTAGTTGTACAAAACAACTGTGCATGATGAGGACTATGTAAACCCAACTATAGATGGGATACTCAGTTGGAGGAGAATTAATTCATGTGTGACAGACTCAGAAATAGATTTAGAAAACTGGAAACAAAGGCTACACAAAGTTTCTAGAAGAAGATGCGCAAGAATAGACTGTGCAGTAAGATGGGTAGATACGGAGATAAGGGAACCACCCATTTTCCATGGAGTGAATTATATATAAGTATTATTGGCACAGTATGAAGATGAAGTGTTAGAAAATTAGGGACTCTTATCACTCGATATAGCACTCAAGTCCACACTTGTAAGATGGTGGGGCGCACATAAAGAAACCATCACAGATTGGTACCAATGCAAGCGGTTACTGTGCATAAGGTTTGGCATAGAGAAAAAAAGAAACAAAAAGCATAAGTACGATGGAAAGGGGGCACTAATGGAACACTTGGAGAAGTGCAGAGCATTGTGGAAGATGACACTCTCAGAGGAATGGCATCATCATTTCGTACACACCTTAGAAGGCATACCAACAAATTGGTATATAGACTAGGAACTGCGCATAGGAACTGTGAACTGGACGGTATTGCAACATAATTTTACAGTCACTTTCTCATTCAAGCATGAGAACCCAAACATAGATGCAACACTTCAACAGATAAGAGGGGTGATATTCATTAAGGAACCAGAAGTCAAAATAATAATAGAAGAACAACAATGGAACAGACAGATAGTCAAAGAACTGTTGTCATGCTACCATGTGCAGGAAGAAGCACTAGATGAAGACGATCCACACGATATTTATATTGAGGAAGATAAGTGGAAGTTCCATGTCTAGAATCAGAATTAATTGTTGTTTCGATCAAGGTAAATAAAGTCAACATTGGGACAGTTGAGAATCCCAAAATGGCCAACATTGGAGACTATTGGGATGAGCAAACAGTAGAAAGCATAATAGAGTTATTGCACGAGTACAATGATATATTACCCACAACATTTACAGAAATGAAGGGTATAGCAGTGGAGATAGGATAAATGAAGATACCACTCAGGGTTGAAGCAAGACCGATCAGACAACGACCATACATACTAAACCCGATATATAAGAAGAAAGTTAAAGTTGAGATCGATAGAATGCTTGAAGCTGGAATCATAGAACCTATGGAGGAATCAGAATGGTTAAGCTCAATGGTAGTTCAGGAGAAAAAACAAGGCGAGATAATAATATGCATCCACTTGAGGAAGTTGAACAATGCATGCCTACATGAATCGTTCCCTACACCTTTTATGGATGAAGTGTTGGAAAATGTAGGACGACGTGAAGTTTACTCATTCACTAATGGATTCTCAGGCTACCACCAGATCAAGATAGCACATGAAGAAAGATACAAGACCATGTTTTCTATAGAATGGGGATCCTACCAGTACATAGTCATGCCATTTGTATTGAAGAATGCACTAGCAATATTTTCAAGAGTAGTCATCGCTGCAGTCAAGGAATTTATCCACCAGTTTCTAGAAGTATACTTGGACGATTGGACAATCTATAGTCTGTTAAAATACCATGTAGAGGTATTATGATTGATGTTGGAAAGATGTAGGCAGCACCAAATATCATTAAACATCAAGAAATGTATATTCATAACACTATTTGGGATACTATTGGGCCATATAGTATGCAAACAAGGTTTACTAGTAGATCCTACAAAGATTGCAGTAATTGTTAACCTACCACCACCAAAAACAGTCTGTCAACTAAGAGAAACATTGGCACACACATGATACTATAGAAAGTTTATCAAAGAGTATGTGCAGATTACTGTGCCAATGGAGAAGTTGTTAAGAAAAGATACAAAGTTTCAGTGGAATGAAGACTGTCAACATGGTCTGGATACACTGAAAGAAAATATGGTCACCGCGCCAATACTAGTATTTCCATACTGGGAGAAGACATTCCATGTACATGTAGATGCATAAGCCATAGCACTTGGAGCCATTTTGGTGCATCCAGGAGCGGGATATTTGGATCACCCTATAGCATTTGTGAGCAAAAAAATATCGGAATCAGAACAAAACTATAACACTACAGAGAGGGAAGGCCTAACTATGGTCTACGCACTACAAAAGTTCAGACATTAATTATTGGGAAAAAAATTTAATATTTTCACAGATCACTCAGCCCTTAAATACCTAGTCAACAAGCTAGTGTTGGGGGGGAGAATATGTCGATGCTTACTATTGTTTCAAGAGTTTGATTTTGAAGTAATATTCAAACCAAGAAAGTTGAATGCAGGACCTAACCACCTATCAAGGGTCACAAATGGAGAAGAACCTACAAATTTAGAGGACAACTTTTTGGACGCACAGTTATTTTCAGTCCATATCACTGATGAATACTTTGCATATATCATTCAGTACTTGAGTACAGGTAATACGCCACAAGAATATAACACCGCGTCGAAGAAAAACATGGTAGTCTAGGTTGCATACTATTAGCTGATCGCAGGACACTCATAGAAAATGGGTGCAGATAGCAACTTGCGAAGATATATGCTAGAACATGAAAGAACAAGGGTTTTAGCATAATCCCATGAGGGAATAGTAGGAGGACATTATGCAGGCAAAGCTACCACATAGAAGGTATTTCACGCAGGACTATGGTGGTCGACCATTCACAAAGACTCGAAAGAGTACTTCCAGAGATGCGATGTCTTTCAGAGGGTTGGTAAAACCAATTGTTACAAGTGAATCCCCCTGTGGACAAGTGGATTCTCTCTTGGTCTCTAGACTTCTAAGGCCAAGATATAAAAGTTCTTAACATGGAAACTGACATCATTTTAGATCTAATCAAGCTAACATACGAAGGAGAAGAAGAAAGATATGTACCTTGTTAATGGAGTTTGTCCTTGCAAAGCCCAGGCTGAGCTTCAATCCTGAGCTCTCTAATAGGTCCTGTAGAATAAACAAAGATACAATGGAATTCCTATTCTACTAAGATTACTCAAATATAAATCTATATACTGAAGACAAATTCATGTGGAACAAACATAAATTTGAAAGAAATGGGCCAAGCATTGATATATTGATAAGAACAAGTAAAAGTACTTACAATCCTTTGATGAAGGTGCAACAACTTCTTCCAGTTCTCCTTGTCCAACCCCTTTTCTCAAGTAATCTACACTAATTTCTTTGATGACATCTCACTCATGGGATCATAAGTTTGGTGTAATTCTCAATCTGCATCCTATCCTTCACCATGAGAAAGCCTCCATATATAACTTTGCAAAGGCCTAACCACTTGAGAGATATTTGGGATAATTTGAGGATTCCTCTCCTTCAGTTGAGGATCTTCCCTAATATCATGCCTTGACCCAATATTTGAACCCAACTACCTTCAGAGATTGAGGGGATTGTCCTCTGATTTCCTCCAACAAACCAAACATTTTCTCAGAAAGGGTAGTTTTCCCCCAAAAGGGAACACAGGGCGCTCAAACACTCCCCCAAAGAGGCTCAGGGAGTGTTATCACTCCCTGAAAGTGGGTAGGGGAGCGCTCCTCTCCAAAATCCATTTTTGAGTGGTTCTTTCAGTGGCAAAAGGTTTGTACTCCCTGTCAAGTGACTTATCTTCTTCAAAACTAGTCTTTGAGGTGTCTTAAGTGTCCTTATGATGTCATTAGAGGCACGACATAGGCAATATGGAAGTATGATGTTTTATACACTTGAGACACTTGTGATCAAGATGTGACACTTGCATACAATATGCGACACTTACAACACTTGTAATGATGACACTTGAGGCTCTATTGAAGTGAGTAATTTTGAGGTGTAACAAATTTCCCCCCAAAGTACGAAGTTGGAAGATGATGATGACTGAAGTACTTTGTATACATTTTCGAGCAAGGGTATGGATGCAGAGAGGCTAGAAAAATATGCACACAACCATCAAACAAATATTATGACATGTTTCAAACCCAAGGTAGGCATACCTATGCTTGAGTGATAAAGACTTTTAGGTATGGCCACCATAAAATACACTGTGGATCCATAATTATATTGAAAAAAGGTATAGCCATTGAAGATACAATGTGGATCTATACTCCTATGACCTGAACTGATCGTAGCCACAAAGAATACACAGTGGATCTACGAGATGCCAAGACATAGCCATGACCAATACAAATTGGATCTATGTAATATTATATGTGTCATAGTTCAAAAGAACTCCTTCACAACCTGGGCAAAGTATACATAAGAGTGAAAAATCAACCCAGGGTCTTCTTACCAATCCCAATGTAGTATGAATCTAACCATGTGAATAGATTTCCTGATGTCGAACATGGCAGAAACCACTTGATTACTGGTCAATGATGTAAATTGTTAACAAGCACGAGGGACATCACCATTGATGTCAATGATTCCCAAGGTACTCTAGTAAATTCCAACGAATTTGAATCGATGAGATGAAGTCGAACATCCATGGAATCATCCGATAAGAGATCAATGATGTAAAACCACTTGTTGGACGTGAGGAGACCTACCATTGAGGCATGCAGGTCCCAAGGTACTAACAGGTTTCTAAGTCTAGTTCCCAGATAATGTTCTAAAGTCGACAAGAACAAACTCGTCGAGGGAGGGCCTTGATGTATCCCCCATCAATGACACGAAATGGTAATAGAGATGTAATTGGTAGATCAAATGAACATGGACTGACACAGGTATTGAAACAAGATATTTTTGATGGTTGACTCTCGAGGCAGATACTTCCCTTGAACACTGAGGCACAACAACAGAAATGTGACATCGACCAAAACTTGATGATGCAGTGTATGTTGTGACTTTCGTCAGGTGACCCAAAGGAGTAAAATAAACTCAGAGGACTGGCTCAGTGCAGAGGTTCAACGGATTAAAATGTGTGCAAAAACAAAGTGTCGTGTTCAAGGGTGAGTGTAAGGGATACTGGTAGTGTTCTCAAAAAATACTTGGCTTACTTCTTTCAATTTTTCCCCCATCCAGATAGACGAGTACCTCTTTTTAATTTAACGAGATCGAGGAGGGTAACACATGCTCTATATGACTCACCTTTGGTAAGTCCCTTTTCCTTTGTTTAATGAACTGGAAGGAGTAAGGGTTCGATCCTGTATGGGCCCTTCAATGTAAGATTATTTAACGAGTCCAGAGAAGGTAAACTTGGTGGTTTTTCATATTTAGAGAGTCTGAAAACTACTTAAAGACGACTCCAATGTTGTCCTTTTTCATAATGTTAGTCTTGTGAGGCTGAAAAAGAGATAAATTAACACTCGAAATATGCCCTTTCAAACCTCTTAATGAGTGGGAAAGGAATCAAGATCACTTGACAATCTTTTCATGTTTAGAGAGTCTGAAAAGAGTTTAAAGAAGACTCCAGGGGGTTCCCTTTTTGTGTAACCATGTGGGTCTGAAAAAGAGATAAAATTTTACCTAGTTGAATTCTCATGTATTTACGAGCACGAGAAAGAACAAAGACTAAGCTCAGTATGCCCCCAACCTGAAATCTAGTGGCTTAACTCCAGAACGATCATCAAAGGCTGGAGACATGCCCTCCAAGATTCAATTCATTCACCAACTTTGAGGTTGTCACCAAGTTCTCTACTAGATAGAGAAAAATGATAAGGGTGGATGAAATGAAGGTTCAAAAGAGGTGATTGTTTCATTTTTTAACGAGCTTGACACAGGAAAATAACTATGCTCAGGGCTCCGGGTTCAATCCCCAGATTGTTGTTTCATTTTTTAACGAGCTTGCTACAGAGAAGAAAAACTATGCTCGTACCCTCTGTTTCATTTTTTAACGAGCTCTCTACAGAGAAGAAAAACTATGCTCGTAACCTTTGTTTCATTTTTTAACGAGCTTGCTACAGAGAAGAGAAACTATGCTCGTGGACTCTCCTTGATCATGTCTTCCAAGAGAATAATGCTCTGGAAGGACACCATGTCAAGGGACAAAACTTGGTCATGGCTTCCAAGAGATCTTCACTGGATGGAAGAAAATCACTCTGGAAGGAATACATGTTGAGGGCCACGACAGGGGTAAGGAGATCAAGCTCCAATAGCCCTACCGAAGAGATCACCATGTCAACTACCAGATCCAAATCATCAGAAGTTGAAGTCATGGGAGACAATGGAAAATCAACATCAGGAGGGGAGATAGAGTGTATATCTTCCCAAATTTCTTCATGAGGGGGAAGAAAATAGGATCCATGATGGTTATCATCCCAAGGTATCTCGTCAATGCTCAACATTTCCATAATATATTCATCAGATGGAAAAATTGGGGAAATGTAGTCAATTGCAGACGACAAGGAAATTAACCGTGATGGCATCGAGTAATTGTTGGGTGCCAATAGATGTTGGTCATATGAAGAGGGAGAAGTGGATTGGATAGAAACATATGATTTTTCAGCTGCACTAAGTGGCACGGTGTCACCTAGCGCATCGAATTCCAATGGACTAGGTACAATCCAAGGGTCAGATGATTCCAAAGATTGATAAGACTCAGTAGAAATCATATCGACGGTGGCAATATGAGGTGTAGTCGATGGAGGTGGTGTAGAGAAGGTACCCATAAGGCTAGAATATTTCAGTAAGCCAGCACCAATGATTTCATACATGATCTTGTGGTCCCCCAAGAAAGGAATGTTGTTGGTAGCAGGAGCGCAAGCATCAGTTGTACAAAAATCTAACTGATCGACAATGACAATTTTTCCCTGATGAGGGAATTGTACACATCGAAACACTGAAGAGGAAACATAAGTCATATCATAAAACTAACTTCTTCCAAGTAACAAGTTGTAATCGAGGGGAGCATCGACCACCTCAACATCAACAGTGACAGTTTTTCCACCCAATTGGATGGGCAGGGACTGTAAAAGCCCATGGGGAAGAAAACCTCACCCATTGAATGCGTGTAACATAGTTGGGAATTTGTTAAGCCCGAGTGATTTTAAACTTTTCCAACATGCTAAACATATGACACAAGTAGAGGCTCCCTCATCTAGAATAGTTCGGTGGATTTTTTGATTGTGAACAACAACATCAACTTCGAAAGCAAGTTTTTGAGAGAGTCGACATGTATAATTTTCTAGGTTAAACATGATATGGTTGGATGACTCAGGATCAACAGTGCCAATAGTATCCAAGATCATTCTATGTTGACTAGGGCAGTGCTGTAGAACTTCTAACGCAGACATAGCACACAATGCTTGATCCAAATCTTCAACAATGTTGTAGTTCTGGGCGGCACGTGAACTAGGATTAAAGGTAGATTTACGGATAGTGCTCTTAGGAGGGCCTAAGATAGAGTCGAATGTGGGTTTCTCAATCTGAAGTGGTCCAAACGGAGGATTCATTGATGGAGGACTAACGAAGGATGGTGATGGATCTGGAAAAGTACCGGTACCGTTAGTGACTTTTCCTTTGTCAGGGTTAACTGGTGTGTCATATGTATTAGAGAGAGTGGTCAAATTAATCCCATTAAACATATAAATATGTTCACTTGTTGAGGCCTCATCATGAGGATGTCTAGAAATGCCCCCAGGAGAGGGGGTTTGAGAAACCATGAATTGTTGCTGTGGAAAAGGTTGAGTAAGCACAGCGGGTTGTGAATTTCCATGGAAAAGTTTGGCCACTTAATTACGATGTGGACAGTCTTGAGTGTAGTGATCATCACCACAGATGATACACGAGAATTTCAGTATCTGTTGTGGTTTCTTTTCGGTAGCAGGTGTTTGAGCTTGATTTTTTTTGTTGTTCATTGTTATTGGTATTTTTTGATTTATTTTTTGTCTTCTTCTTACCTCTGGATTTTTGTGAAGGGGTAGATTAAACTACATTCACCTCAGAGATCTGAGTTTGGGGAGAGGTAGAGGAGAGTGTGGTCAACTGGGAAGTAGATTGAGTTTTGACGGAATCGATGACACCATCCGCATGAGATGAGGATGATGGCTTGGATGGATCGGTATTAGCTTGAGCAGAATTCGAAAGCAACTCATACAAAGTACCAGATTGTGAATAAACTAGATCTAACTATTGAGCCCGAGTAATGGTTTCTTCCTCGGTGGCTGTGCCACCCATAGCGACATCACGAGCGATCGGGGGTAAAAGTGATTTAGTAAACCACTCCGCCAATGATATGTCAGGAATGATTACTTTGATCATCCTTTGTCATCATCTCCACTCATGAATATGGTCAGAGATATGCACGGAGTCAGTTTGAGGAAGGTAGGTCAAGAGTTTAGTACCTGTCTCATAGAGAATAGGTAGTTGAAAGTGCGTGAGGAAAGACATGGAAAGGGAGTTTAAATCATGAAAAGAATCACGTGGTAGTTCAATATACCACTTTGTTGTTGAGCCCATAAGTGTTCGCTGGAAAAGACGCAAACGTATAGAATCATCCATTATGGAGTTTGATGAACACCACAAATGGAAAGTCATCACATGGTTGTTTGGATCTTCTCTAGATTTTATGTTAAATTTCGAATATCAGAAGGAATTTTAGTTGGAATAACCGGACAAACCGGTGAATGAAAAATAGGATCATTGGTTAACCAAGACAAGTCTGGGAGATCCAGAGTCGCAAGGAAATGTAGTTGGCGATTAATTTATGGATGATACTGGTGTGGCATAGGAACACCAGTAGGACCATAAATTGGGTTAGGTGGATAGTTGTAACCAGTAGGTCCTCCTACATATGGTTGTTGTTGACAAGGATAAACAGGATTCGATGATGGTTGAGAAACATTTTCATAACCCGGTGGGTTCTAAGAATTATAAACTAGGTGATTTTCTTTCCCATGAGGAGGGTAAGAAGTAGATCCTGGAGACAGATACACAATAGGGGGAGGATAAACATTAGGCCCTTGGGAAGGACAAGGTTGTTGTCCTTGAGGACTCCAAGTGGTGTTTGGAACACCCGGATAAGCTTGTCCATAAGACGGTCTGGAAGGAACAATATTAGATACTCCTCCTTGTGGGTGATGATATGAGTGCCCCCCAACATGGGGTTGGGTAAATGTGCCTCCGAAAGATACTCCCCAGGATTGTGAAGGGTTTCCAGCAGATGAAGGTTGCCTCCCTTCATTGTGAAGGGTTTCAACAGATGAAGGTTGCCTCCTTCCAAAGCAGGATTAACTTAATTAGGTATGATCAGCAAATGGAGGTTTCCCTTTGAAAAGAACATGAAAGGGGGTTGTCCCCCAGGAGGCAGGGCCCACCATAAGATGGTGGTATTCTAGGAGGGATAGGTCAACTAGATGGTGGTTTCCCTCTAGTCATATGTATTTGGATGGAAAGGGTCTTCATTCTCAGGTGAAAATATGTCCCAACAAGATAGTGCGGAACATGTGAGATGTAGAGTGAGAGTTTGTAAAAGCGGGGGTAGGGATCAAAGTGCCTTAGGAATGAGAGGTGATGAGTCCAACATTAGAATAGACTTTTTTTGACACAATAGTAGGGTTAATTTCCTGATCGATGGGGTGATTCATAGTTTGACCAGATGGGCCAATTCCCCGGGCAGAGGGTCATGAGGATTAAAGGTTGTCGAAAGGATTCAAAATGATCATAGAGATCGTGCCCTAATGAAGTCCCTCCACAAAACGAAAGTAGGTGTGGGATTTGTATCTACTGCAGTTGTAGGACTAACATGAGTCCTATACTCATCACCAAAGGTTGGTTCTATGGATCCCATATATACAGCCTTTTGGTAAACTTCATAGGTAACTGTGGGACCTCTTCTTCTATGATGTTCCTAAGGGAGTCTAAACAAAGAAAAGTGGTTCGAGAGGAATTGTCGAAAAAGACGTAGTACGAGGAGCGGATTGCTAAGAACCAAATATCAACATAGCATGTGAAAACCCTAAAAAGTAATTTTCAACGCCTGAAAAAGAAATAATTTCAGATAATAAGCCTCTTCGAGGGGGAACCTCCCACCCACTTGGAAATGTTCGGCAATAAGATGATTCAGAATGAAAATGTCTCCTTGGTATATATAGGAGACTAGGAGGTATAATTACAACTAATGGCCTAAAGCCGACATAAATAAAATAAAATTGCTAATATAATATGCCCCAATTAAGGGGTAATGAGCCAATATTAGGGCTTAACATGCCCCTCCCCTTGCGAAAAGGGTTGTCCGCAATTCTTGAGTAACTCTGGATGCTTTTGTATAAAAGACTCATCTTCCCAAGTGGAATCTTCAACCGATAGTTTCCTCCATTTAATGAGATACTATGAAATGGATCTATTCCTCAGTTGGTGAATTCTTGTGTCAGTGATGACTTCAGGCTCCAATATGATTTTTCCTTCCTCATCAAGTTCTAGAAATATAGTTTGAACTAGGATCATGTCGCCTATAACCTTCTCTAAGCATGAAACATGGAAAATTGGGTGTACTCGTGAAGATGCAGGCAACTCCAATTTGTATGCCATAGTACCAATATTTTGCAACACCTTATAAAGGCCATAGTAATTTGGTGATAATTTATTATCCTTCTTGGCTTGCTTGAGGGACATCTGTTTGTATGGTTGTAGTATTAAAAACACCCAATCCCCTACTTCAAAACTTCTTTCACTACGATGTTGATCTGCGTGTTGTTTCATGTGATTATGTGCCATGGTCAGGTTGTCCTTTAAGATTTGGAGAACTTGTTGTTGATTCTCGATGTGATCTTCCACTGCTTGAACCTTCGATTTTTTTTTTAGAGAATAAGTGATGGAAGGAGGGTGGTATCCATAAAGTGCCATAAATGGTGTCATTTTTGTTGCAGTATGAAAGGAAGTGTTATACCACCATTTTTCCAAGGGTAACCATTTGAACCATTATGTTTGTTTATCAGAGACAAAGCAACGA
>SNQJ01S0060204.1:0-16135 GCA_010110895.2 Picea sitchensis
TGAGGGAATAAAGGGACATCGAGGAGTGTTTTTAGGAATGCTTTTAGGAACACTTTTAGGTGGGTGAGGGAAATTGGCAATTTAATTTAATTAATTAAATGAATTTCTGATGCAACTAAGGGATCGAGTGACAAGTGTATGGGGGAGAATATTCCTAATAAAAATTTGATAAAAAGAAATTCATGTGCATTTTGGCAACTAATCACTAAGATAACTCTATAAAAGAAATGACAGAGGAGGGGAATGGATCATGATGGGCATGCGTAGTGTTATGCTGCCGAATTTTTCTTGACTGATTTTTCTTGTGGGAGTTGGGATACCCAGCCCGAATAGAGAGTGATAGATCGACCTTGTGAGGCAAGCTAGGAGATATTTTTTCTATGGTTTGTGTGTGTTTCCCCTTTGCGACTTGGGGGGTCACGGGGAAGAAAAGTACCCCTAGCATTTACTGGGAGGTACCAGTGCCCTCTTCATGGTTATCAAGCGAGATATGGATGGGCGCAAGCATGAAAGGACGTCTTCAACTTCGTCGCCTTCGGTTACGATATGCCTCACTGAATTTTGAAAGTGCAAAGTACTAAGTTTATTGTATTTCCTTTGACTTCACAATGTATTAAGTGATTATTATATATATAATTGGGGTAATCACTACATTATTAATTTTTGGTTTGGGATTCCATTAAGGTTTTTTTTTATGCGTTGACATAGTCACTCACCCATCTCCTCCCTCTTAAAATTTCTGAGATTGACTAATCTAGCCTGTGAATTTTTGGGTGCTATCCCTTCAATTATTCTCTTCAAAACCTCTGTGTTGGAATCCTTCCCTGTGAATTTGATGGATCTTTACCTCAATGATTTTACCTTGATTACTCTGTTATTTATCTTGAATTTGATCAGTGTTTTTATGCCTACCCTCTCGACATTTTATTCCTTCCTTAGGCTCAATGATTCTAAGACTCCTTTTTCTCTGTGTTGGGGGACAAGCCTGAGCTTTACACTCTTCCATGGATCAACATCTTCAAAATATTCATTTACTCTGCATCTTCCTTGACCAATTAGTGATTTACCTCAGGATCACCTTTATGTTCCTCAGGAGCTCAACTATATTTTTGTTTACCCTTTTTTCTCTCTGCGAATCTTCTATTTTTGTCAGCTAATTTTGGGCCTGAGATCGAATGCAAGCACTCCTTGTACCGAGACTCACTCAGAGTGTTTTATTAGTGTATTGTTGAGCTCTCGTGCCAGGGAAAGTTTTTTCCTGCGCTTAGAGGAACACATCATGTAGCTTATGCCTGGTATAGATTATGGGTAGAAAACACATTTACTTTCCATCCGTTCTTGATAGTCAGTGAATTCGCCAAGCTCTGGAAAATGTTAGTGCCTGCCAACAACTGCTTGGGTTCCTTGCCACCCCAAAGAATGCTCTTATAGTCACGTTTCCCCTCTTTTTTCACAAATACTTACTCCGGGCCTTCCGAAAATGTTCAAGAGGTTTCCAACAATCCCTCCTCTCTTGGACTGCTCACCCCTACGTTGATTATCGCGCAACCCCCTCTTCTCCTTCTCTCTATGTTCGAATGAGTGTATGTAACCCTTTCGACTGTTAAAAGTAAATGTCGGTTCCTATTTAAGCCATGGTAATTCGATCCACATTGAAACTCTTTATTTAACGTTGACTCTACGTGGGCGTCCTGGGAACAATTGATTTATTTTGAAATTTCTTTATTTTACAATTGCACACAAGAATTTACCTTGGCATGCACATTGTCCAATGCATAAATGTACATTCTAGTTGGTAGATGTTTTTCCTTTCCCAAGGGTGTCTCTTGGTCAGTTGCGCACCAACTCATACAACGCATCGATCAGGACTGGTTAAAGTCTAAGCATCACAACTAGGTCGCTCGTCCTCCATATTTGTAAATTGAATATTTTGCTCGATCTTTTTCCCTTACTTAAGGTGATGACCACTTGCATTTTTTTTTCGGGAAATAGTCTTCAGGACGTCGTTTCTTGTGCCTTCGTTGAGTAACTTGGCAGTTGGCCCAACAAAGTCTTCATACTCGCCAGAGGTATGATCAAGGAATGTATTGCCTTAACAAATTTTCTTGAATGGCTAAAAACTGTTAGCAGAGAGAGGATATTCGATAACTTTGTGTGGTGATGATCAATGCATTTCCCACTGTCTTAAAGTTACACTTTGTAGTTGTGGGTAGGAAAGAAATTTCTTCCCTCTGGACCACGTGTCGAGCATCCCCTGAAGCGTTAACTCCAACCATAATAACTCCACTCAATTCACGCGAAAGAGTGCCCACGCCTGGGTGAAGCACGGTGGAAGGATGTGATTTAACCGTTCTTCATGACTATTCTGGTTGACTTATTTCCCCTCTAAATTCCATCGAGATTACTTTACAGGTGTACAACCATTAATAAATTCTACCTTCAAGGTGAGAAAGGATCCTGGTTTTAAAGGATCTTCTTATGCGACTTGAATGATGGATAAGAACCTCCCCTCGTCCAGCTGGCCAACTTAGACCTTCCAACAATAAAGTTATATTCAGAATTTTTATCAATTTAAGACTGGGATGTGAATTTCAGATAATACAGTCATATTCTCTTTTACTCAAGTGCACTTTGGGTTTACGGTTATACATATTCCATCACCATGGTCTTGTATTCTTTCTTTTCTAAAATTTTAAATTATTATTAACTCTCTCCCGAGTAGCCATTCTATCCCTCTTAGTGAATGTGTCCCTTTTTATTTTTCACAAGAGACTTCGATAACTTCCCACAGTTATTTTTTCCCTTTTATTTATTCAACCAAAATTTTAAGGTCTTCCTTCAACCTCTCTTCCTGTCCTTTCCTTCAAAAAGAAAACACACAAAATCAGAATGTCCTTCTTCGACCTTTATGGTTGAGTTTTGAACCCTTATTACTCCTCTCTCTTATCAAGGCTGATTGTTATACTAAATTGTAGGGGTGTTTTAAACGATTTTTTTGATTAGTTATCATGGGATGTCGAATGAGAAGGTGGATTTAACTCTTGTATTGATCTTCTTGGGGCACGTGAATGAAAATGAAATATGCCTCTCCTTATCTATTCCTAGAAGATACCATTAATGTGAGAATGTTTAGCTAAGCTACTTGCGTTCAAACTTGTTTGCTCCTTTGAAATGATGTGTCACTAATTTTGATGGAGTGCTTAGATTCCTTGCGCCAGAAATCAATCGATTGTCACTTGCATACAATGAAAAGGGATTAAAACTAATGACCACATTTGTGTTATTAAATTACTAATGTATGATGGTTGTATTAACTAGAATTATAATCGCCTTATAATATCGATGATGCATCGTTGGTTTATAAAGTGTAACCCTCACGCGCAATGAATTTGATGTTGATGGGCGATTGATCAAATTTTGGTTTCATGGTGTGTGGAATGATTGTTGAGGTAATAATGAACTAAGTAGTTAGATTGTTGACACCATGGAATATAGATGATGTATTGATTGATTGAAGTTACTTAAACGCCATAAAAATGATGAATTTTTACCTTGCACATTCTCTTATGTCATCATATAATGGATTTAGTAATCAAAGTTCTTGCACAAATGGATTGTTGTAATGAATTGAGTTATAGATTTTAGATTTTTGTGCAAATGGATTTTATTTTGAATGATGGATTAACAACCGTTACTGGCGTCATTGATGTATTAACGAGTGTTGGTTTAGTAATATTTTCTTGTGTCAACAAATATACCAATGAATAATGGATTAACCTGTCCATGCGATAATATTGGGAAGGATGTGTGATGCCTCCAAAAGCGCTCGTGCCCTAGGAGTTTAACCCCCAAGGGGAAGAACAAGTCCTTGGGCAGGAGTCGATTGCTATAAGGGATGTGGATGGTCTAACAAGGTCCTTCCAGGGAATGTCAGAGGCCTTGATTGACCATCTGTATTGAGATGAGGTCAAGGCACCTGTATCGATGAGGGTCCATAGCGTGCCCCATCCAGTACTGGTAGCATTCACGAAGAACTTGAGAGGGTTAAGTTCTCGATTCCACGATTTCCATGGACGGATCAGCCACCAAGGCATGGTTGGAGAGCAAGGCGATGTTATTCATGCTTTGTGATTATGACCTCCAGGATGAAGGTCTGCATGGTGGTCTTCAGCTAAAGGTGAGCACTCTTATATGGTGGAAGACACCCCTACCTCAACTAAACATGGTCATTGAAGTCATGTTATGGGAATGATTCAAGGAACGGTTCCAGCAGAAGTAATGGTCAGAGGAATGAATTGGGTGCCAGCTCGATGAGTTCAACACTGTATGAAAGAGTGGTTGTACGGTGTCGGATTATAAGACCAGATTTATGGAGATACTTTGGTATGCCCCACATCTGTACACATGAAATATGGAGATCAATAGGTTCGTGATCGGCCTTAACTCCAACTTTCGTGTGGAGGTGAGGATATAAACGCCTCGGATGTTGCATAATGCAATCCAGTAGGCCTCATAGCTAAGAAATATTTGACTGTGGTAGTCAGGGCATGACTCCTATAAGACTATATGGACTAATGACATCTGGTACGAAGAAGCATGAGATAAAAAGACATCTTGGTATCAATACATGTTTATAGAACCCTTGTTCAGGACATCATGACGACAACTTCCTTAGTAGAAGACCCCTACAGGGGATCACCGCCAACAACCACAGTTAGGATTGTCAGCAGAATAGACCGAGATCTTAGGTTGGTAGGCCAACAACTTCTACTTCGGGGACCAGGAGTATAGGACCGGAGTCGGACGATGGACATGTGGAGATGCCACCTTACCAACAATATTATCCAGTTGAAAATGCCAAAGCATCTGCGTCCACAAGACACACTACAGTAGGAGATTTGGGCAAGGCCCACCAGATTCATGAAGCGGTGAATAACTGCTAGGCCAAGCACCAATTGACTATGCTCGAGACGTCAAGTCCCATCTCCAACAAAAATTTAGTATTTTTTAGATCCTGGTGCTTAGGGAGCTTTATTCTATACCACGCTGAAGGGATTTAGGTAAAGGCATTCAAACATGACAAGTTAGGCTACGTAGAAATGGCTTTGGGAGCCAAGAAATAGGATGCAGGAAGGGTTACAGAATGTAGCGATAATCTAGGGAATAGTGTAATGAATTCTGAACTATACGTCACTATATTAAGATCTTATGATGTCATGATCAGTATGAACTGGTGGGAATCACATGCTGCAATACTCAACGATAAGATGAAGCGATTGAGTTGGACTGATGATGAGGGAAAAGGAAGTGTGATTGTAGGAAGAAAACAAGGAGTATCCATGAGGTTGATTTCTTCCCTACAACTACAAGAGATCACGCGCAAGGCTGCAAGTTATATGCATACTTAGTGTTGAGAATCAAGGGCGTGGCGAAAGGATTAGAAAAACTTTCGGTAGTAGTAGATTTTACAAACATGATTCCCAAAAGAATTACCAGGTGCATCACCTGAAGCCAAGATGGAATTTACAATTGACCTAAAACTTGGA
The DNA here is from genome assembly GCA_010110895.2 of Picea sitchensis. Taxonomy (NCBI): domain Eukaryota; kingdom Viridiplantae; phylum Streptophyta; class Pinopsida; order Pinales; family Pinaceae; genus Picea; species Picea sitchensis. Next base: position 5,547 of record SNQJ01S0060204.1, read on the forward strand.
ACTGAACCGATGGCATGAATGCCTTATCAGATGTCGACCCCTGAGTTACAGGAGTTGAAAATGAAACTGAAGGAGTTGTTGGACCTAGGACTTATACGTCCAAGTGTATCGCCTTGGGGTGCTCCTCTTATTTTCATACGAAAGAAGGATGGGTCATGGAGACTATGCTTGACTATTGTCGAGAATTCTTTGATGACATTTTGATATAGTCTTGGACAATGGAAGAACATGTTGAAATTTTGTGCTTGGTACTATGGTGTTTACTAGAGAACAAATTATATGGGAAACTGTTGAAATGATCTTTCTATTAATCGAGGATTCATTAATTAGGGCATGTGATACCCAGAGAAGGAAATCATTGTGGATCCAATGAAGGTGGAGGCTATTGTGGAATGGAATGCACCGACTAACATCCCAGAAATAAATGAATTCATGGGTTTAGGGAGATATTATCAACGGTTCATTGAAGGTTTTTCGAAGAATGAAAATCCGATTATGGAATTGCAAAAGAAAAATAAGAAGTTGTATGGAGTTTGAAATGCGCGGAAGCATTTCGAAGACTCGGGGAGTTGTTGATGACAACACCGATACTAAAGGTCCCTGACAAGGATGGAAAATTCTTGGTATGCATAGAAACATCCAAGGAATGCTTAGGTGGAGTCTTGATGCAAGACGGTCTAGTGATCCCTTACATCTCGAGAAAGTTAAGAAGGCATGACGAGAGCTACGCGATGCATGATTGGGGTTATTAGCCACTATGTTTTTTCCTGAGAGTGTGGGGACACTACCTGATTGGATGGAATTTCGAACAAAATAAAAATGGACCACTGTGGTTCGCAACACCTTACTACGCAAAGTGACTTGAATGCACGACAAAGGCGTTGGTCAGAACTGCTTAGCGAGTACGATTTTGAGATTTCCTACATAGAAGGGATAGTGAATAGAGTTGCAGATGCGTTGAGTCGGAGACCACGCATATTTTCAATGGTCCCCCTTCAAAAGAATCTTCGTGAAATGATTCTAACTACAACACGACGATGACTGGTATAAGGAGGTTAAGGAATTCTATTGGACAAGACACCGTGTTGGTACCAAAATTAAGGGATATATTGTGGACAATGATGGATCATTGAGATGTAATAACTAGATTTACTTACCACCCAATGACGAATTGAGAAGTTTTGATCTTATACGAAGCTCATAGAGTAGGTACATGGCTCACGCAAGAGTCATGAAGATGAGGACAGACCTTAAGCCCTTATTCTTTTGGAAGGGATAAAAGAAGAAATCATCAATTGTGTGGCGAGATGTCTAGATGGTCAAAAGGTGAAGGATGAACATAGACATCCAACAGGATTGCTATGGCCACGTGCTATTTTAGACTCGAAATGGGAGGTCATTTCGATGGAACTCATTGGGGAAATTGCCGCTGACGGCAAGGAGGCATGACTTGATTTTTGTGATAGTTGACACTCTAATGAAGACTTCACATTTTGTCCCTGTGCGTATGATGCATCAAGTGCCAGGTATAGCTAGAGTTTATATCAGGGAGATATTGAGACTGCCAGATGTATCAAAAGAATCATATCTGATAGGGGAATCAGTGTTTACAATACGATTTTGGATGAGTTTCCCGAGAGGCCTTGGGAACACCACTGAACTTTAGTACAACATGTCCCTGAGATAGACAGGCTGACCATAGGAACGAACCAAATTTGGAAGGTTGTATTGCATATGGTGTGTTGGACAAACAAAAACGTTGGGAATATTTCTTTCCATTGGTTGTGTTGTGTGAATCAACAACCATCAAGGTATCATTAGGATGGAACCGTTGCGTTTATCTACAGGTGATCGTGTCAGACAACTTTGAGTTGGGAGAGACTCGAGGATGGGGTCCTGGTATGACTAGAAGTGATCCAAGAAATGGAAGAACAAGTACAAATGATAAGAAAAAGGGTTGGAAGAAGCATAAGATTGGTAGAATGGTTTTGCTTATGCGCATTGTGTGACCATAATTATGAAGGGCCTAACGAATAATCATGCCTCATTCGTCGAGGCATTGCACAATTTTTATCTTGTATATGTGTGTGAATTTAGGTCAATGATCCTACGCATGTGAATGACTTGAGTTCTTGGCATATTTTGGGTGAGGGTGCGCTCACGGTGGAGCCAATCCACTTTATGGACCATCACATTCGACAAATACGACATCGAACTGTCGATCAGGTCAATTTCAAGTGGGACAATTATAGTCCACACTTGGCTACGTGGGAGGACGCATATGATATGTTTCAACAATTTCCATTTTTTTGATTGCTAGACATTTAGATATTGCAGATACTTTATTTCTGCACTTGTATACTGTGAAACTTCGACATAAAGTTTAAAACAAGAGGGGGTGTATGTAAAATCCCTCTCTTGCATGCACCTAATGTGAATTGGTCTTGAGGACACATATGTGCAAGTGATCCGGTTCATTATATGATTGACTGCTTCGCTTATAGATTATGATGATGAGACTGTGGATTATGATGGCATGTTATGTTATTATGTATAGACAGGTGTTATTGACTAGTTTCTCCTGAGTGTGAAGGATTCTTTACATATTGAGGATGTCGATGGCATCGATGGACCTCCTTCGACTCTGGTTAGAATCGGGGAGTGGACTGTATATGGTTTGAGTATTTCCGTTATTGCATATGTGACATATGACTGGGTATATTATAATGTTGTTTATGGATCACTGACATGTTTTGTTGATGGATGTAGGCTCATTATTGCTTGCTAATCAAACTCACATTTGGATTAAAGGGGTCATTTACGACAACCAACAATATTGAGGGAGAGGTGTGGCAGCAGCCCTGCCGCAACCTACTAGCACTAACGTCGTGGCTCGAACTGTAGGTTAACGATTACCTAGTTCAAGAGATCCATGATGTCGTGAGGGAAGATTGAGACAGTTGCTCAGGAAGATTCTAAGGAGAGCGCAATAAGGAAGGTTACTTATTCCTTGGATTCCCTTAGTCTCCCACACGGTCACCTGATGGAGTATTGACTCCAAGGGTAGACATCTACCAAAATCATTCAAAAGGAGAGGCACCCTTGGGGCACGTAGTGTATCTTGAAGTCCACGTCGCATAAATGAAACTTGAATAAAGGCGAGTGGAACCCTTGGAACACGTACTGCATCCTCAAGGGAACGTCGTGGTTTTTAACACTGGTTAGTCAATGAATCTAGGTACCTAGAAAACAATATCTCATTTTGACCTGGTCAACCTTAAAATAAATGTTGCCTAAGTAAAGTTTAAAAATTATAAAATTTCCCTTAAAAACAATTTTGCTAAGCCTAGTTGAATTTAGAACATAGGTCTAATTGGGGTATAAGGACTAAAACTAATTAATCAACTAATAAAGGGGGGTTGAATAAAAATCAAATTTAAAAATTAAAGGAGAACAAATTTATCCAAAATTTTTAATTGTTGGTTATGTGCAAAACTTGCTAATTTAGAACTTAGACCAAAAAGGGGAAACTTAAATACAAAAGGAATGTGGAACATAGAAGGGAATCTAGTCTAGAGAAATTTCCAAAAATGAACTCAACTAAGCTTTAAGAAAGGAGTCAGTCATTAAGGGAATGTGAGGGAATAAAGGGACATCGAGGAGCGTTTTGAGGAACACTTTTAAGTGGGTGAGGGAAATTGGCAATTTAAGTTAACTGATTAAATGAATTTATGATACAACTAAGGGATCGGGTGACAAGTGTATGGGGGAGAATATTACTAATAAAAATTTAATAAAAATAAATTAATGTGCATTTTGGAAACCAGTCACTAAGAGAACTCTATAAAAGAAATGATAGAGGAGGGGAATGGATCACGATGGGTATGCATAGTGTTATGATGACAGATTTTTCTTGACTGATTTTTCTTGTGGGAGTTGGGATACCCATCCCGAATAGAGAGTGGTAGCTCAACCTTGCAAGGCAAGTTGGGAGCTAGTTTTTCTCTGGTTTTTGTGCGTGGCCCCTTTGCGGCTCAGGGGGCTCAGGGGGAAGAAGAGTACCCCTAGCATTGGCTGGGAGGTACCGGTGCAGTCTTCATGGTTAAAAAGCAAGAGTTGGATGGGTGCAAGCACGGAATGACGTCTTCGACTTCGTCGCCTTCGGTTACGGTATGCCTAACTGAATTTTGAAAGTGCAAAGTAATAAGTTTATTTTATTTCCTTTGACGTCGCAATGTATTAAGTGATTGTTATATATATAATTGGGTTAATCAAAACCTTATTAATTTCTGGTCTGAGATTCCATTAAGGTTTTCTTTTTATGCATTGAGGTAGTCACTCGCCCAACTCCTCCCTCCTAATTTTTTTGAGATTGACTAATCTAGCCTACGAATTTTTGGGTGATATCCCTGTGATTCTTCCCTTCAAAACCTCTGTGTTCGCATCCTTCCCTATGAATTTAATGGATATTTACCTCAACAATTTTACCTTGATTAATCTGTGATTTCCCTTGAATTTGCTCAGTGTTTTTATTCCTACCTTCTCGGCGTTTTATTCTTTCCTTAAGCTCAACGATTCCAAGACTCTTTTTTCTCTACATTGGGGGAAGAGCCTGAGCTCTACGCTCTTACATGGATCATCTTCTTCACAATATTGTATTTCTCTGTGTCTTCCTTGACCAATCATCGATTTACCTCAGGATTGCCTCTGTGTTCCTCGAGAGCTCAACTATATTTTTGTTTACCCTTTCTTCTCTCCACGAATATTCTACTTTTGTCAGTGAATTTTGGGCCTGAGATCGAATGTGAGCGCTCCCTGTAGCGAGCCTCACTCAAAGTGTTTTCTCAGTGTGTAATTGAGCTCTCGCACGAGGGAAAGTTTTCTCCTGCTCTTAGAGGAATGCATCCTATATCTTATGCCTAGTATATATTTTGGGTAGAAAACACATTGCCCTTGCCATCCATTCTTGACAGTCAGAGAATTCGCCAAGATATGGAAAATGTTAGCACCTGCCAGCGATTTCTTGGGTTCCTTGCGACCTTGCGAACTGCTCTTACAGTAACATTTCCAACTTTTGTCGTCGGTGTTAGAAAACAGGACCGTGGAGCAATAAAATAAAACAAATGTGGAATCAAAACACAGAAGATACACAATACAATAGAGACACAGATTTACATGGTTCACTGAGTGTGGGCTACGTCCATCGGAGAAATTGCCAGGTCCTTCCTTTATTATTATCCAACAAATAAAGGGATACAACCTACAACAAACCCGTTGTAACTTCCTCTTCTTTTTCTCACAGTCTCCTATCTCGAAATACAATATTCGCCATAATGCCTAGCCACAATACATTTCCCTCATAACAGAGGGTTGCCTTCTAGGGAAAAAAACCCTAACATAATTTCTACCGTTATATCTGCGACCTTATAACGAACAATCCATATTTTCAATGAAATTACAATATACATTTACAAGGCAATTTTTCCTTCGGGGGACGTTGTCCCTGGACCCCATAGAGGGGGTAACCCCCCTCTGCACTCTCTCGCATGGAAGAGTGTACATTCTTCTAGGGTGTAAAGTCTTCATGGGGTATAGACACGACTGAAAACAAAGACCTATGAATCTGGAAGATAATCAGGTTCCACAACCAACAACCAACACTTACCTGGGGCCTTCTGAAAATGTTCAAGAGGTTTCCAACGATCCCTCCTCACCCAGACTGCTCACCCTTGCGTTGATTATCGTGCAACTCCCTCTTCTCCTTCTATATATGCTCGAATGAGTGTGTGTAAGCCTTTTGAGGGTTAAATGTAAATGTGGGTTCTTGTTTAAACCCCAGTAATTCGATCCACCTGGAAACTTTTTATTTAACTTTCGCTCTACACGGGCATCCTGGGAACCATTGCTTTATTTTTAAATTTATTTATTTCACACTTGCACACAAGAATATACCTTGTCATGCACAATGTCCAATGTGGGTATGTCCATTCTAGTTGGTAAAAAATTTTCCTTTCCCAAGGGTGTCTCCTGGTTAGTTGCACACCAAATCAGACAATGCGTTGATGAGGATTGCTTAAAGTCTAAGCGTGACAATGAGGTCACTCATCCTCCATAGTTGTAAATTGAGTATTTTTCTTGATCTTTTTCCCTTACTTTAGGTGATGACTGCTTGCATTTGTTTTTCTGGAAATAGTCTTCAAGACGTCGTTGCTTGTGCCTTCGTTGGGTACCTTGGGAGTTGAACCGACAAAGTCTTCATACTCTCCAGAGGTATGAGAAAGGAACATATTACCTTAGTAAATTTTCTTGAATGACTAAAATCTATTAGCACAGAGAGGAGATTCTCTAACTCTGTGTGGTGATGATCAGCGCATTTCCCATTGTTTTACAGTTACAATTAGCAGTTGTGGGTAGGAAATAAAGTGCCTCCCTCCAGATCATGTGTCGAGCATCCCCTGAAGCATTAACGCTAGCCATAGTAACCCCACTCAATTCGTGCGGAAGAGTGTCCATGACTAGGTGACGCGCGATGGAAGGATGCAACTTAACCCTTCTTCACGACTATTCTGGTTGACTTATTTCCCCTCTAAATTCCATCGAGATTACTTACTGGTGTACAACCGTTAATAAATTATACCTTCAAGGTGAGAAAGGATCCTGGTTGTAAAGGATATTCTTATATGACTTGAATGTTGGATAAGAACCTCCCCTCATCCAGCTGGCCAACTTAACACTAAGCTTCCAACAATAAAGTTATATTCAGAATTTTTATTAATTTAAGACTGGAATGTGAATTTCAGATAATACATTCATATTCTCTTTTACTCAAGTGTACTTTCGGTTTATGGTTATTTATCTTCCATCACCATGGTCTTGTATTCTTTCTTTTCTAAAATTTTAAATTATTATTAACTCTCAACTGAGAAACCATGCTATCCCTCTTAGTGAAGGTGCCCCTTTTTTATTTTTTGCAAGAGACTTCGATAACTTCCCATAGTTATTTTTTCCCTTTTATTTATTCAACCAAATTTTTAAGGTCTTCCTTCAACTTCTCTTCCTGGCCTTTCCTTCAAAAAGAAAACACACAAAATATGAATGTCCTTCTTGGACATTTGTGGTTGAGTTTTTAACCCTTATTACTCCTCTCTCTTATCATGGTTGAGTGTTATACTAAATTGTATGGGTGTTTTAAACAATTTTGTTGATTAGTTATCATGGGATGTCAAATGAGAAGGTGGATTTAACTCTTGTATTGATCTTCTTGGGGCGTGCGAACGAAAATGAAATCTTCCTCTCCTTATCTATTCCTAGAGTATACCCTTAATGTGAGAATGTTTAGCTAAGATACTTGTGTTCAGACTTGCTTTCTCCTTTGAAATGATGTGTTTCTAGATTTGATAGAGTGCTTATATTTGTTGCGGCATAAATCAATCAATTGTCACTCACATACAATGAAAAGGGATTAAAACTGATGACCACATTTGCACCATTAAGTTATTGATGTTTGACGGTTGTATTAACTAGAATTATAATCGCCTTCTAATATCGATGATGCATCATTGGTTTAGATAGTGTAACCCTCATGTGCAATGAATTTGATATTGATGGGCAATTGATCAAATTTTGGTTTTGTGGCATGTGGAATGATTGTTGAGGTAATAATGAACTAAGTAGTTATATTGTTTGTGCCATGGAATGTAGATGATGTATTGATTGACTGGAGTTACTTAAATGCCATAAAAATGATGAATTTTTACCTTGCACATTCTCTTATGTCATCATATAATAGATTTAGTAATCATAGTTTGTTGTGCAAATGGATTGTTGTAATTGAGTTATAGATTTTAGATTTTTGCGCAAATGGATTTTATTTTGAATGATGGGTTAACAACCCTTACTGGCGTCATTGATGTATTAACGGATGTTGGTTTAGTGATATTTTCTTGCGTCAACAAATGTACCAATGAATAATGGATTAACCTCCTTTAATTGTTCCCTTAATTTATTGACGGATGATTGATGTAGATGTTAAATTTATTGTGCCATGGACTGTTTTGTTACATGTGTTGGTTTATTAGAATGCTATTGTGCCTTGAATATCGTTGATGATGTGTATGCCTTGTGTCGTAATTGATGGTTAATGAATTGATATTGTTACATTAATTATGTGAAAGTTGTGTCGATGATGTTGTTATTTATTATGATGTTTTAATAACCTAACGCAACATTAAAAAGAATTTTTATTTTTACCTATTGTACGTCGCTTTTATTGTTGTAACGACGGGGATCGTTACATATATAAGTGTTAAATGATGAAATCAATGCCACACTATCACTCTAAGATATGCCACTATAAACTTGTACCAACCTATCCCAACAACCTGTAACCAACCTGTGCCACTGACCTGTAACCAACCTGTACCTGTACCAACAAAACCCAATAGGTACATGACCTGTATATATTGTTGCTCACGTATGTACACACCATGTATATACTGCATCATTTGTATGTATGTGGATTATATATATTGCAGCCTACGTACAACTTCAGTAAGCTAGGGTTTTCCCCTTTTTTGGAAATTCAAACACTTTGTTGCCTCTGTCACATCAACCTGCAACCTGTCACTGTGTCTTATCTGTAGTTGTTCCCTGTGCATACATCATCTATACATCCCTTAACCAAGTGTATCTATGTCTCTCTAGTCATGTTCCATACATGTGTGTACAATAATGAACAAGTGTAATAATCCTCACATGGACTAGACATCAAACCCTTACTAATATGTAAACTCACACCATACATACACCTTCACAAATACTTGAAAACCATAAACCTCAACCATATACCAAGAAATACAAACTATGTCTCAAGACTTGAACCAACAAGATGAACCAATGAATAATACTAACATACCAATGTTGTGTTTCTTTGGATCTATCTCATACCATAAGTGTCATACAACTAACACCCTCTCTCAGAAAAAACCTCAAACTCCCACAACCATATCTCATGAAGATAACAATATCCAACTATACACAAGAATATGACATACCTTTTGAATCTGTAGATAGATTTGTTATACCTGATCACCGTAGACCTTCCTAGGATCTTGTTTTCAGACTATGAGAACCTCACACCCTTAAAAACTCGAGCTTTCATGGATTTTCCCACATGTATGCTCCCTGTTATACTTCCATCCCACATACGTATGTTCCCTTCTCCACTACAACCCGTGTACACCTCAAAAACTAGGGTTTTTTCAGTATTTCTGCAATTCTAAAACTTTCATCGTCAACCCTTCATGCTACCTCAAACTTGCGTAACTTCAGATGTATCAATGAGTACCTACAATAAACCTTACACAATAATAGATATTCAATGTGTTCAATAGCTTCTAATAGGAGAGCCTTTCTCTCTTATTTATACTTCCATGTAGCTTCCTCAAGGGGTTACCTTCTAACCAACTTAATCCAACTTTATTCTTTTTAGGGCTAACCCACTTCTAACCACTTGTCCACTTATAACCATTTTATCCATAAATAGTAAAATCTCCACTTCTAGTTGCAACTAATTTATTTTTAATTATTTTCTTATTGCAACAAATTAACCCATGATTAAAATTGCTTACTTGGAGGCTTGATAACAACAAATACCAAATCGTTGGATTGTGGGGAAACGTCGAACCTCTGCACTGAGCTCTGAGTTAGGGTTTACGAGTTGGATGGCGGCGGCCTCCTCTGTAGCTCCGCGTGCCTCTGCGCGAGAGCTTGGCCCTCACCCGAGCTCTCCCTCCAGGCGCTCCTCCGTTAGACACTCGGGCGACCCCTCCGGCTCCCCGTCTGGAGCTCCTCCCTCCTTCGTTCAGCCGTCTCCAGCAGCAGCGACAGGTGCGTCCTCGGCTGCCCCGTTGATACCCTCTTCGACCTCCTTCAAAGACGCGGTCCAAGGTCGCTCTTCTGGATTTTCCCATGTGGTCCGTGAAGCTCCAGATCCAGTGATCCCTGTTCCTCAGGAAGCGGTGGATCGGGAAGGTTTTTTTAGATCTAATTATCTGTTTTGCAGGTTTATTGTCTTCTGGCCTCGCCTAGTGGATCTACATTCTTGGATTGCTTCAGAATGGACTCCTCTCCTCGATTTCGAAGCTCATGTTCGCCCGTGTGTAAAAGGTTTCTTCGTAGTGATTTTTGCCTCTGCTAAGGATAGAGATTTGATCTACAGTTCTGGGCCTTGGTTCTGGGGCAGGTCGGTTATGTCTATGCAGCTCTGGACCCCTTCTTTCGACCCCTCCTCAGCTTCCATCCCTACATCCCCCGTGTGGGTAAGGCTCCCTGGTCTACCTATTCATTTTTGGGGTGACTCCTCTCTTAGCCATATTGGAAATGCTCTTGGCAAGTTTCATAGTAGCAATCCGGAAACTAAATGTGGCTTCACTACCTATGCACGGATATGTGTAGAGATGGATTTCAGTAAAGGATTCCCAGTGCAAATCACTCTTCAAGGGATTAATTATTCTTGGACGCAGAAGCTCGACTATGAGAATCTTCATTTCAGGTGCAGAAGTTGTCTTGAAACAGGGCACTTAGCCAGC